>JAXQQM020082558.1:0-191545 GCA_034641835.2 Pinus albicaulis | reverse complement strand
AAGAAACAATGCATATCCCTATACATTTATTATATTATATTATATTATATTATATTATTTTTATATAGTATATTAATTACATGTTATTATAAAATTTAAATAATATAAATTTTAATTAATAGCATATAATATAATTAAGAATTTATAAGTTTATATTTATATTTTACTTTAAGTTATTTAAGTACAAAGAACAAATGCATTAATTGTTCAATGATAATGAATTTTTCTTGAGAAACTCATTCTTATTTATAGTCACATCAATACAAATTTTTTATTAATTTTTTTTCGGTACAACTTTTGAATTGAATTTAACTATGGTTACATGGATTTTGATGCAAAAAATGAATTGCAAATTCATAAATATTATTTTATTGTTTTAGCTATTATTTTATTATTTCCTTAGGAGGCCCATTTTAGACCTAAAAATTCTTGTAATGTTTTGGTATATATATCCTCCTGATAACATGTTCAATGTTTCTATCATCTCTTCACTCATCCCTCGAAGAAGTACAAGTTTAAGTGAGTCAGGATCAAGAGTATAGTTGGCTCTCTTATAGTTCAATTGAAACCTCTCTTCATAATCCTCTAGGGATTCAATAGGCCCTAGATTCATCCTAAATATCTCATCCTTAGTTTCCTTGGACCTATAGTAGTCTTTGTACTTATTTCTAAAGGTCTCTTCCATCTGTGCCTAGGTAGTGATGCTATCCCTAGGCAGACCCATGAACCAGCACAAGACTGCATCCTTAAGGGTGGATGGGAATAGCTTCAACTTTTGATCATCAGAGGTGTAGTCATAATTCCTACAAACAATAGAAAATTAAAACATGAATGTGTCAGGGTCCTTAGAGGTAAGTCCATGGAAGTGTGGAAGAGTTTAGGGGCCAATGTTTTTCATCTTAGTTTCCTCATATTCCTCTCTTATGGGAAAGGCTCTTTGGTCCCAACCATGGTTAAGATAGGTGAAGCAAGTCCCTCAGTTGAAAAAAGGTCTTATTCTTCTTCCTCAATAGGATCCTCAAAATATTCAGAAGGATCTCCTAGAGGGGGTTCAATCTCATTGCCTATGAAGAAGAGTGAAGGTGGGTGAGGAGGTGATGTGGGGGTTTTTGGTAAGATTTGTATTTGGGTATTCCTAGTCCTATGAGGCATGAAAAAAGATATTTTTTGTATTTTTTAAATATTTCTGAAATGACATGAAAAGAAAGGAAAGTAGAAATGAATGCTAAAAACAAAATCAAAACATCTACTAGACACCTCCCTGGTAACGGTGCCAAAAAGTGGTGAGCCCTGGTATTGCACCAAGAGTACTGCAACTCCCAGGGGCTTCCCTACTTTACTTTATCAACCCAGGGTTCGTACAAACTTTGAGGTGATAGTCATATATACACAGCAGATGCATTCTGTTCATGTCATCCTCTTCTACTTTATGAAAGGGTGTTATTCCCTAAATTATGAGAACGACTGGAAAGTAAATTGCTGGAAGGAAGTGACAGCAAGGAAACTAAACTAAATTTCTGGAAATAAATGACAAGAATGAAGCTAATTGAATTTGCAGAAAGGAAACCAATTCTACACCACACTTAGCTTGGCCAAACGGCTAAATTCACCCTACTTATCCTATGATCTATCTACCATGCTCTTATCCATGCAACTAAACTATCCATGACTTAATTCTAACTAAAAAGATTTAATTTGTAGCTTGGAGGAAGAAAAAGGGATAAAGTGGCGAATTGAGGGCTTAGCACATGAAACAGGGCTTAGAAATGGAAAGCGGGGTTTAAAACTTTATAAAACCTTATAATATGGCAGAAATGGCTTCGAATCATAAATGAATGGAAAAGTGCAATGGCAGAGAGTGAAGTGCGAAAAGTGACATGGCGGGTCACGAATCAAAATATCACAACTTTAAATGGATAGCGGTAAGGACTTAACGGAAAGAACTAAACTGTGCAAAGTGCGATTTGCGATGCGGTAAAGGTTGCGGGCTGCAATCTGTGATGTGGTACGTTCAACGAAGTGCGATTTACGATAAGATAAAATTTGTGGGATGCGATTTGCGATGGAGATGACGTGGCGGTGAAAATAAGAAAGGGAAAAGTTGCGATTTTTGATATGCGATGTTGCAATATCGCAATTGCTAGAACAAGAAATAAGAGTTAAAGGTAAAAGCTAAGAGTTGCGAAGTGCGATTTGCGATTTCGTAATATTGCAATCGCAATGAACGAGCGGTAAGTGTTAAAGTAAACGTTAAATGTTACACCATTTTTTGGTCATCTAACCTACTATCATTAGATGGACCCAAGTACACCATGTAAGACCAATTTTACCCTAAGTAAAATTGCTTTCACTATGTAAAATAACTTAATAAAACACATTTATTAGGTTGTTTATGGTCTAAACAGAAAACCCCAGAAGGAAATATTAAACAAATCTATATTTTTTTTATTTTCCTCATGGAATAATTAATTAAACAATAATTTAATTATTATTCCTGGTTATATTTAACCCAAAACAAGGAAATTAACTAGATAAATCCTTATTTATCTTATTATTTTCTAGGAATAATTATTTAAATCTTATTTAAATAATATTCCTTGTTAAATATGACTAAATTATTTATAAATAATTAAATAAACCATTATTTATTTAATTATCATTCAACCGCTTCCTTAAAATAATAAATAAATCATTTATTTATTTATTATTTACAAATAAAGGGATTTGACCCAAGTCAAATACTTTTTCCCTCTAACAAATATAATAAAATATTCCTAAAAGGTGGTTCTAGAATTTGGTTAATAATATTTTATTCATGCACCAAGTCCTAGACTACCCTAATATTTTGTTATAAATAGAAGGGTTTTCCCATTCATTTGTCACCTTTTGTTACATATTAGATCACTCTGGATCTATACTCTTGGTCTGACTTTGAGCCATTATCATTGTCACATTCTCCATTATTTTCTTTGTGAGCTCCCTTTGAGTTCTATGTTTGTCTAGGTTTTCTACACCAACAAGAGAGAGAAATTTTAGATCTGAAGTGCTGAGGACTTTCAAGAACCCATCCCATTGAGGAGAATTGGAAATGCCTTTCTTTTTTTCCTCTTAGAAGACCTTTAATATAAAAAATTCTTTCAAAAATATTGTTCTTGTCTTGTCTATTGGATGCATGGAGCAAAACCTTATTTTCAATGTTTAATGTCTTTTTATGCATAGATCTGGATTTGTGCAGCTTTGTCTTAATCAACTATTTGCATATTTGAAGATATTGGCATCCATAATTGATGTTAGGGCTATTTTTTAAGCGTAGCTAAAGTGGTCTTTTTCCGAAAAAAGATTCATACTAACAAATGGCGACTCCACACATGTTTTCTTTTGCGACTGCTGTCGTTTTATATATTCCTGCATATCCAGCTATTTCAAACCCTAAGGTTTTTCTTCAGTTTTTTGTTTTTCCTATTTTTATGGTTTTTTTCACCTCTAAAACCCTCAAACATTAAATTTTTTAACTTCCATGTGTTTATGGCCCTATTGCGCAGGTGACAAACATCAGCCGCAGCTGAGACGACAACTTTTTCTGAAATCTACCGCCGAGAGACCCAGATCTGTAGGTCACACTTATCGGCCCAAAACCTGAGACCTGGCCTGGAGGACACACTTTTCTGCCCCAAAACTGTGACCTGGACTGAAAATAGGTCAGAACCTGCGACCTGCACTTTTTTCTGCACTTTTCTAACAGTTTTTCTAGGTTTGTCTGAAACTTCTGTCAGGGCTTTCCAGCCTCTGCCTCCGCCTGTTTAGACCTGTTTCTGATCTGTTTTAATCAAACAAGTGGGAATATCGCCCCCTAGGGCTTTAGTGCCCTCCACTTTTTGTGGAAGAGTTTAGCTATTTCAGACGTCTAAATTTTCAGAGTTTCAGCCTTCTTCTTTTCAGATTTGATACCTCATTTTCAGATCCCTTTTAGATCAGCTCTTCTCCCTTTCAAATCACCTCATATAGTTTTGTTTGGGTTTGCCTCTAGGGTCACCTCCTTGTCCCTTCTACCTTTATCTGATTTCCTCCTTTGTTGCAGCAACCTTGCCTCTGCCTTTTTGTTGTTTTCTGCACCTCTTTTCAGCAAATTTCTCCTTTAGATCCCTGTCCCTCCCGACCTTAGATCTATTGGCCTCTTTTTAGTGTGTTTTGATTATATTTTTTCCCTCTTTTAGACTAGTTTCGAGAGACTTGCCTTCTTGGGTTAGATTGATGCATTGTTAGTTGTTAATTTTCTGTTATTTCAGCCTTATTTACTGTTCTCTGCAGATTTATTTTCAGTTACACAGCACACTTTTTATTTTACTCTCAAAATGTCTGAGTTTAAAAATTAAAATTAACACACGCCACACACTGACCCTAAGTGAAGAAGAGCCTGGTTAACACCACCAGGCAAAGACTTTAAAATCAATTGACACTACACCTCTCTGTCATTGTTTTGACATCGTCGTCATTTGATTTTGCACCTCCCTACCTTTGTTGGTCCTTCTTCTTCCCTTTGTGCCGTCATCATTGCGCCTCCAAGGCATTTAATCTGGAGACTTCTTGGCCTTCACCCTCAGTTTCTGGTTGGTCGACTTACTCCTTCCCACCGTCGTCGAGTTAGTCCTCCCCCAAGTCCACACTTCGACTCTTATTCTGATTCTTTGGGTTCTCCCCCTACTTCTGGTTCTCCCCCTGTTACCTTCACCGTGTCTAGTTCAGGGCCTAATTATAGCAGCAACCCCGGTCCTACTGTTGGGTCCGTTACTAGCGGAACCACCACGGGAACTACCTTGACTATCCCTTTGCTCCCTTACATGGAAGGTCTCAGTCTCCCCGATTTCAATCAGTTGATCAACGATCCTATCTGCCACGATGCTAGTTGGCCTGCTATGCCAACCAAGCTCTCCTCTGACATTCCCAAGTTTGAAGGCCTTGCTAGTGAAGATCCCTCCAACCATATCTGATCTTTCCACATGTGGTGTTCATCCAATTGCATTACTGATGATTCCATCCTTCTTAGATTGTTCCAACACACGCTTACCGGCAAAGCTTCTAAATGGTATTTTGATTAGACTGCCTCTTCTCATACCACCTTTGCAACCATTGCCCAAGCCTTCTTATCTTATTTCCAGCTACCTCTCTGATACGACACTGGTACCGAACTCTTGACTTCGTTCCTTCAATCATCTTCGACCCGCCTTTCTGGTCATGTCCAAGAATGGTGGAAAAGAAGGAGCTTATGTCGAGCCCCCACCTTTGAAGATCGAGTCTACATGGACTGGTTCCTTCGCTCTCTCTTACCTGCCATCGGCAAAGATGTCGCATCCCAGTTCCCTCAAACCGAAGAAGCCACCCTCCAAATAGCCTTGAAATATGACCTCATCTATGCTCAATCTGGTTATGTTTATGTAACCGTCCTTCCTGACCTCCCCAGACCCGGTGGCGCTAACGGCCCGGGGGCATCTCACTCTATCAACGGTATCGTTGGAGCTCTTTCGTATACCTACGCTCAACCTCCTATGGGCTATGGTTTCCCTCCGGGAGGGGCTAGCACCTCTAGCACTTTTCCCCCTCTAGGTAGCATGTATCCAGGATATGGCATGCCTCCTCCTTTTGCCCACTCTCTTGCTTACCTCAATGTTTCCCATCCTAACCATTATACTTACCCTCAGCCTGGTGTCCCAGCTCCTCTAGCATTTGGACCTCCACCTCCCTTGCCTTCTCAACCCCCGCAACAGCAACTACTACCCCCTCCAGGGCAAGTATTTGCACAGCAGGGCGCGACTAATCCTCCTTCTTCTCAAAGAAAGAGGAAAGGCAATCAAAATCAATCTATCCCTGTAATCGTGGATCCAATCCTTCAAGTATTGATTCTAACACTGCTAACCAGCCATAGGGCTCTCAGCCCAAGCCAGACAGGCCTCTTCGCACCAATAAGCCTTGTTCGTATTGTGGTGTTTATGGTCATTACACTCACGATTGTCCCCTATTACCACAGATGCGGCAGATGTGGGAGTCTCAGGCTACATTGTGTGGACAACATACCTCCCCTATTGTTCCCCCCAATGCAGCTACTTCTCAACCAACCGTGTTTATCGATCCTTTCCCTCAGCAAGGACTCGTGGCTACTCAACCACCTCATGCCCTGGTAACCACTCAACCTTCCCCTTCTGGTTCCTCCAATTACCAGATTCTCATGATGACTTCTGACCAACCTCTCACCGTCGACCTTAACCTTCAAACTCGGTCTCATCAGTACCCCACGCCTCCCGCTCCGTCTGTCCCCAAGTCACCTTCTTCAGTTCCTACAGAGCCTCTTTCAACACCCAATGGTCCTTTGCAGATCCCTCAACCCAAAGTTGAGGTTCCTATCAAGGTTAAGGGCCCATTACACAGAAATGTTGCTTCTAGTCGAGCTGCTCATTCGTATAGCATAGTAGATGATTTGGCGCAGTCTCCTGCTGCCATTTCAACACTGGAAATCCTCCTGTCATCTCCTTCTCAAAAGAAGGCTCTACTATCTGCCATGGGTGTTGTAGATTCTGTTGATGACCAATTGATTGTTTTTGACGCCCGTCATTCAGACCATCCTCCCCTTCCTGCTTCCGTGGCTTTCCAAATCCCCGTCAAAATATGGAACGCTAACATGGCTCGGTGTATTATTGATGAGGGGGCATCTACCTGTGTAATGTCTACCTTGGTTTGGAAACAACTCGGATCCCCTGAGCAGGCCCCTTCCACCATCACTCTTCGTGCATGGGATGGCCATGCCTCTCAGCCCATTGGCCTATTCCGTAATTGTCCTATCACTCTTGCGAACAAGATTGTTTGCGTTAACATTGAAGTCATCGACACCCCTCTTGATTATAACATTCTTTTGGGGCGTAGATACACCTATGCCATGTCTACTGTCCCCTTCGTGGTCCACCGCAAGATGTTTTCCCCCCACAATGGAAAGATATTCACCATTGACCAGTTGACATATCATGAGCCAAAAACTCAGACCTCCCAGAAGTCGACCATCTCTTTTGTAGCTAATAAGCAAACCGTCGATTCCTTGACCAGTGTCTCCCCCGGTGTCTACAAAGACTCCTCCTTGCTTGGAACCTTCCCTAGCCCTCTTCGTCCTCCTGTCTCTGATCCCAACTTGGTGAATGTTTGCATGATGCAATCATCTCGGGCTAACCTTAAGCAGCCCACTTTGGCTAGTCAGCAACCTCAACCTCGCCCACCGCAACCATCTCCGAGCCCTTCACCTCCACTAGCCGGACCTCTTCCTTCTGACCCTTCTTCTACAGTCAGTCCCCATGTGCCTCTCTACCCTCCAGGGTTGGTTCCACCCAATCTCAATCATCTTGGTGTCATCCCTCCTGGCCATTACCCCGCTGGTCAGATACCTTTCCTTGCTCCCCCTCTTGAAGTTTATTTGGTTCCCATATTGGCCACACTATCCCTCCCCAACTTGACCTTGGGTATACCCGTCTGGTAACTTAATCCTCCAACCACTACCCTGCCTGGTCACCCCAAACCTTACCTTGCTTTGACCTCGGTTCAACCGATCCCCTTAGCTTCTTTCATTGCTACAGTGCCCCCACCACCTCAACAGGACCCTTCTCCTATTGTGATAGCTCTGGAAAAGAAAGGTAATACTCACAAGGGGGCATCCAATGATAAGGCTACCACGTCACACCCTGCCCCTCCTCGGCCACCAAAGCATGTTATCCAGTGTTCCTTGTGCGATGTTGTCGGTCATGCCACCCATACATGTCCTGAGTTACCGCATCTCAAGACCATGGTCAATGAGACATTTCCGGAATCCGATATCCCTGAGGTCTATGTCACTATACCTGATTCAATCCCGAAACTTAAAAACTTGCGCACCAATCACCCTTGTTCTTTGTGAGATTTCCATGGCCATTATACCCACCTCTGTCCCCGCCTTGACGAGTATCGTTCCTCTTTAGATGCATACCGCCAACTCAAAGCCACACATGACCACATACCTTCTTCACTAGCACCAGAAGACCTGTCTACCCCAATTAACATTCCCCCTCCTGATATTGAAATGACCGAGTCTTTAGCCACCATTTCTTACCTCTCATCATCATTGCGATCCTCAGCAACCGGCCCCTTAGTGCCTTCCCCCGATGTTTCGCCTGACCACCCATATGCTTACTCTTCTGTCACCCCCCATGACATTGCGCATGTGAGCCTTTCTCCCCACAATCAGGAGTCTGATATTTCAACCTCATCAGGTGATCCTCTTCCTCCCACTCTTCCCATCTTCCAGTCAGATGAAGACATTATGGAAGCCATGACCGAACCTGATTTTCCTTGGGACAATATGCACCATCGTGCGTACTTCCTTCCACATCAATCCCATGACCAATATGTTGTAGAATATAAAGACTTCATTCCCGATAAATTCGATTGGTTTAAAATCCCCATCCCTACACCTGACGCTTTCGAAGAAGGCAATATGGTCAATATCTCTCCCACCATCAAAATTGACATTTTTGTCAAACCAGGAATCGAAGAACATATCACCTTGGGCACCCAATGCACTCCGGAAGAAATTGAAGCTTACACCAAACTCTTCAAAGAATTCCGTGATATTTTCGCCTGGTCCTACTCATAAATGCCCGGACTTGATCCAACCATTGTCGAACACCATATCGACACATGGCCTGATGCCAATTCAGTCCGTCAAAATTTGAGACCCGTCCATCCTTCCAGACGTGAAGCTATCAAAGCCGAAACCAATAAGCTCAAGCAGGCTGGTTTCATTTATCCCATCAAATACACCACTTGGGTGTGCAACCCAGTTCCCATCTTCAAAAAACAAGGAACCATCCATGTCTGCATTGACTTTCGTGATTTGAACAAAGCTTGTCCCAAAGACAACTTCCCCACACCATTTATTGACCAAATCATTGATGAGTGTGTGGGGCATGAGGTTCTATCATTTATGGATGGATTCTCCAGATACAACCAAATCGTTATCTGTCGTGCTGATCAACTTAAAACCACGTTCATTAGTCCGTGGGGAACTTTCGCATACTGAGTCATGCCATTCGGCCTTAAAAACGCGGCGCCACTTTTCAACGACCAATGTCTTATTGTTTCCATGACTTAGATCATATTATCCTTGCCTATTTAGATGACCTTACTGCATTTTCTAAACATCGGGCGCAACACCTCCATGATCTGTGTACCATTTTCCTCCGATGTTGCAAGTATAATATCCGCCTTAACCCATTGAAATGTGTCTTCTGCGTTCCCGTCAGTCGTCTCCTAGGCTTCATCGTGTCTAAAGATGGTATCACTCTTGACCCTTTGAAAGTTCAAGCCATTCTTGAACTTCCTATTCCTCATACCATACGCCAGCTACAAAGTCTCCAAGGTAAAGCTAATTTTCTTTGCCGATTCGTTCCTGACTATGCCACTACCGCACATGGGTTCCTTAGACTTCTTCAATCGAACACCCCATTTGTCTGGGATACCTATGCTCATGAGTCTTTTGATGCCCTCAAGCATGCTCTCACATCCACTCCCTTGATCCATCCTCCTGACTTTGATCAGGACTTCATCATGTACATCTCCGCCTCCACCTATTCGGTAGCCGGTGTCCTTATCCAGGAAGATGATAACAATATCGAACATGTGATCTATTATGTCAGTAAGAACCTTGCTGGTCCGCTTGTATCCTACTCACATGAAGAAAAATTAGCGCTAGCTGTCGTGTTCTCGGTCCAAAAACTACATCATTACATCCTCATGCGTTCCACCAAGGTTGTGACTAATTCCAACCCCATGGATTTCCTATTGAATTGTTGCATCCTCGGTGGGAAGTACGCTCGTTGGGTCGCTATTCTTCAAGAATTCGACCTCGAATTTGTCACCCCAAAAAGTAAGAAATGTTTAGCCCTCGCTGAACTTATTTCTAAATTACCTACCGGTACGCAGGATCCTCCAATTACTGATGCTCTTCCTGATGAACACTTATTCGCCATTACCACAAATGACCCTTGGTATGGTGATATCCTAACTTACTTGCGAACCCATAATTCCGCCCTTCATCTTGACTGTGATGCTCGACGATGTATCTGACACCAAGCCCCTCGCTACCTTCTGATCGGTGATGACCTCTATCGTCGTGGAGTAGATATTGTCCTTCGTCGTTGCCTCACACACGCTGAAGCCGAGCAAGTCCTCAATGCCTGTCATACTGGTGCTTGTGGCGGCCACCTCTCCGATCTTGCTACCACCCAAAAAATCATGTGCGCTGGGTATTTTTGGCCTTCTCTCTTCAGTGATTGCATTGAAGCAGTCAAACACTGTTCCAATTTCCAACATTTCACTCCTAAGGCGTGAGCTCCTCTAGCTCCCCTCCATCTTGTCGTCACAGCTGGTCCCTTGTGTAAATGGGCCATCGACTTTATGGAGTGTCGACCTCCATCTACTGGTAACCACAAATATATCATCGTGGTGGTTAACTATTTCACAAAATGGGTCGAGGCTATGCCAACATTCAACAACACGGCAGCAACCGCAGCCCTCTTTTTCTTTAACCACATCATTGCTCGATTCGGGGTTCCAAAAAAATTGGTCTCTGACGATGGCCGACATTTTGAAGATGAGATATGGCTTGAGCTATCCTCACTAATGGGTTTTGAGCACCAATATTCATCATCCTATTTACCCCAAGGTAATGGCCAAGTTGAAGCGATCAATAAAATCCTTAAGACCATGCTTCAACGAACGTTGAATAAGAACAAAACCAATTGGCATATTATGCTCTTCCCTGCTTTGTGGGCCTATAGAACTTCTGTTAAAACCGCCACCAGTTTCACTCCTTTCCACCTTGTTTTCGGCGAGGAGGCAGTCTTACCAATCGAGTGTGAAATTCCATTCCCTTCACTTGGCCGTCGAACTTCTCCCTGATACCCAACCTCTAGAACAATGACTCATCATGCTTGAGCGTGCCTCTTAAGACCGTCGTGTTGCATTGCAAACTCTTGAAGCGGCCAAAAAGCGCACCAAAGCTCAGTATGACTGAAAATTCCACCCTCACATCTTTCACGAAGGTGACCTTGTTCTAGTATATGACCAGGCCCATGATGTCCTCGGTCATGGGAAGTTTGACTCATTATGGCTCAGTCCTTACATTATCAATAAGGATCTTGGTAAGGGGGCATACCTCTTAAAGGACTTCGAAGGTCACCCCCTTCCTAATCCTCGCAATGCACTCTATCTTAAGAAATATTACCTTTAGCATTTCCCTCTCGAAATGCATGTTTTATTTTCTTTTAAATAGCCAACATCTGTTTTTTGTTCGTAATTCGCTACTTCACCAGGACACATTTTGTCCACAAAGAGTCACCTCACCTCTCCTCAAAATCAGATTTCCTCACTTACAACACTTTTACTTGGGGCACCACTTTGCCTCCATACTTGTTCTTGTTTGTGTCAATTTTCGTCATGAGATACCATCTTGTACTCATGTTTTTATGGTCCCCTTTGGACCTTCCCCCATTTCATCATCATCATTCGTGTTAGTCTGTCAGTTGCTCTACTATTTTCTCTCGTGCCTTAGTTGAGGATCCCTTATTGCCTCACCTATGGCAGGCCTCCTTCTATCGACATCAGCTCATTCACTCCAAAAGACAGGTCTAGAGGGCGGTGTACCTTGGTTCCAGCTTCTCCACTTGTTCGGTGCCTCGGATCAAGAAAAGGGATTTCTCATTACCCTTTGACTTGATTGTTTCTCCACTCCAGTTCCTTTCAACATGATCGAGATCCGTATACTTGATGGTCCAGTGATGCAGCAGCAGCTATTGGTGATTCCCGGGTTTGTGTGAGATGTCTCAACCCTCATGAGGGGGTGGCCCTGTAGGTAGCCCTCACATGCCCAGATGACCTCTTCATTGCAGCCTTCGATGTAGCTCCATGCTAACCTTAGCCGCTTGTAGCACCTCTTTGATTTGCATGTATCAATCAGATTTTGTGAGCCCTTCCCCATTTAGAGGGGGCATTTGGGTTGTATTTGTATCTCATGTACTCAGATATTATTGTATAAGTCCTAGCTATTATCCCAAGCATAGCCTGTATGTGGGATTCCTCATTATATCTTTTATCGAGCTCATGTTTATGCCAGCATGTAATTTATAGTTTGGTCCCTTATTTACTGGACGCACTTTTCTTTTGTACTTTGTCTCGGCGAGCATAGGTATGCCTCCCCCACCGCCTCTAGCACAGGTACCCTCTCATAAAACGAGACTTGTTGCACCTATAAGACTCATCTCCTCAGGGTCTAGTTCTTTAGCACTTTAGACTACCTTACGTTTCTCTCTCTGACTTCTCTTTTGATGTCTGGTGATTGAGTTCTTACAACGTAGTTTGGTCATACGATTTGCTCCTAACACTCGTACACTGGAGGGCAATATATTACACCATTTTTTGGTCATCTAACCTATTATCATTAGATGGACCCAAGTACACCATGTAAGACCAATTTTACCCTAAGTAAAATTGCTTTCACTATGTAAAATAACTTAATAAAACACATTTATTAGGTTGTTTATGGTCTAAACAAAAAACCCCAAAAGGAAATATTAAACAAACCTATATTTGTTTGATTTTTCTCATGGAATAATTAATTAAACAATAATTTAATTATTATTCCTGGCTATATTTAACCCAAAACAAGGAAATTAATTAGATAAATCATTATTTATCTTATTATTTTCTAGGAATAATTATTTAAATCTTATTTAAATAATATTCCTTGTTAAATATGACTAAATCATTTATAAATAATTAAATAAACCATTAATTATTTAATTATCATTCAACCACTTCCTTAAAATAATAAATAAATCATTTATTTATTTATTATTTACAAATAAAGGGATTTGACCCAAGTCAAATATCTTTTCCCTCCAACAAATATAATAAAATATTCCTAAAAGGTGGTTCTAGAATTTGGTTAATAATATTTTATTCATGAACCAAGTCCTAGACTACCCTAATATTTTGTTATAAATAGAAGGGTTTTCCTATTCATTTGTCACCTTTCATTACATATTAGATCACTCTGGATCTATACTCTTGGTCTGACTTTGAGCCATTATCATTATCACATTCTCCATTATTTGATTTGTGAGCTCCCTTCCAGTTCTATGTTTGTCTGGGTTTTCTACACCAACAAAAGAGAGAAATTCTAGATCTGAAGTGCTGAGGACTTTCAAGAACCCATCCCATTGAGGAGAATTGGAAACACCTTTCTTGTTTTCCTCTCAGATGCCCTTTAATATAAAAAATTCTTTCAAAAATATTGTTCTTGTCTTGTCTATTGGATGCATGGAGCAAAACTTCATTTTTACTGCTTAATGTCTTTTTATGCATAGATCTGGATTTGTGCAGCTTTTTCTTGATCGACTAACTGCAGATTTGAAGATATTGGCAGCCATAATTGATTTTAGGGCTATTTGTTATGCGTAGCTAAAGTGGTCTTTTTCCGACAAAAGATTCATACTAACATCAAGCACTAAATTAGTCTTAACAACTTCTAGAAAAATTCTAAAAAATCGAATTTTAAGAGAAAAATTTTCACTTACTATACTTGTACTCTCATAAATTGTTTGTTGTTAATGATGTCAAATGATATCAACAATGTCTTTATTATCATAACGATGGCTCTTCCAGAATATGTAGAGACTTATTTGTGCTTCATGATTTCACATTTGATTATTGATTCAGGATCTTTGAATGTTGATGTTGTTCAGGTCCCTTCTGCAGTTTGTAACTAATGCTTTAGGTCCCTTCTGACATGTTCTTCAGGCTTGAATATTGATGTAATTCAAGTCCCTTCTGCATAATATTCTCAATGATATCTCAGGTCCCTTCTGCACAATATTTCCAATGATGTATCAGATCCCTTCTGCATAATATTTCCAATGATGTATTAGGTCCCTTTGTACTTGTAATTTGTTGGCTTGAGGGGTCCTGACCCAGGTTCGAAGGTTAAGGTTTTCCAACAAACCCTGTACTACTAGCCCTTTCGGTAGTGAGCTGCTTGCGCAAGCCAAAGTCTCACTCGAAGTAGTCATTAGGGGAATTTTGAGGTCTAAAATGGGCCTCCTAAGGAAATTATATAATAATAGTGGAAAGAATCAAATAAGATTTAATGACATCATCAAATTTTAGAGGGAAAAATGAAAAAACTACTTTTTCAACTCATATTTTCAACTTATCTCCCAAATTTTTTACTCAAATTTCGAGCGAGAGTACTCATTGGATGCGAAATTTAATTCCCCATTCAAGGAGTACCCATGTTGCATACTTTCGATGGGTCCTACTACACGGAAAATGAGAAATACATAAAAAAACATGATTACAATCACGTTTTTTTATGTATTTCTCATTTTCCGTGTAGTAGGACCCATCGAAAGTATGCAACATGGGTACTCCTTGAATGGGGAATTAAATTTCGCATCCAATGAGTACTTCCGCTCGAAATTTGAGTAAAAACTTTGGGAGATAAGTTGAAAATACGAGTTGAAAAAATAGTTTTATTATTTTATTATTTTTTAATATTTTTACCTTTTTATTTAAAAAATAGTAAATCATCTCCCATGGTTGACATCATCATCTTGAATCCTATTGGTTGTTATAAAGTTTATTTTTGTTGTACATTTTTCTTAGGAGGCCCATTTTAGACCTCAAAATTCCCCTAATGATGGGAGGGTGCTAGAACCAAGTTTCTGCACCCTGAGAGAGGGCAGGTAAGTCAAGCAAAGCTACGTTCGACTTCACAAATATCAGATCGCATATTATAGAACCCAGATCTATCAATCCCTTCGTATCCACGTGCACAATACCATGTATAACCTCAACGAATAACACATATAGGAAAACAAAGCAACTATCGCAGCTATTATTGCATAAAGTCTAATAAACAAATTCAGATCAATTGTCAACATAACATAAGTACTTAGCACAGTTACTTGCGGAGCTCAATATTGAATTATGCATACCATAATAGATCTAGATCTATAGAATTATGCATACCATAATAGATCTAGATCGCAGTATAAACAAGTAACACAAGTACTTTCGCAGCTTAAATCAATGACATAGAGCATACATAATCAGATATCACAGATTCAATAGATTTAGAGATTTCAACAGCTTTCTGCATTCATTAATCCATCAGATCCATTTACAATACCCAAAACCCAACCTGCGCACACGGCCAGTAGGAGTCCTTTCCCCAAAAACCCAGAACAGATCTACTAATTCGCTATTCGCACCAATATTAGTTCAAGTCTGTCTTATAACTCAAAAAGGTTCAAATACTTATACTACTTTAGCCTACACATCCAATGGACCCTTGACCCACTTACAATGCAATAGGGGCTTTGACCCACCCCAAAAACCCTGCATTAGACTAAATATAATAAAAAATATACAAAAATGGACCAGATTCCCAACTCTTGTAAGAGACCTTGTTCCAATAGTACCCCAACACAATCATGTGACTCGTCCCGAGTCACTGTGGTGGTGGGGTCTCCACCTGCACCTGTATGGCTACTCTGGCCATAGAGTAATTTGATCTGATACAGTTTGAGCCGGCTACCATTGATGTATCTAGGGAGCATATCTTCGCGCAGGGTAGCAAGCCTAACCGCTCTGCCATCCGTGATCTCCTTAACTGTGTAGGGACCAAGCCAATGCTACCGAAACTTCCCGGGATGCTTCACAAACTGGCTATCGTACAAGAGGACCAATTGGCCTTCTGCAAAAGTATTTTGGCAAATGTGTCGGTCATGCCAGGCTTTATTGCGGGCCTTCTGAACTTGCTGATGGAAATTCGCAATAAACCGATCTTCCTCCAAAGCCATAAGCTGCGTTAATCGCTCCTCCATGATTTCTGCTTCTGCCATGTTTGTAAATGTTGCAATACGCAAACAAGGAACAATATACTCCATGGGAATAATGGCTTCTTTACCATAGACCATCCTGAATGGGGTTTTTCCTATTAACTTCTTGCAGGTTGTTCGATAGGCCCAAAGGAACGCAGGGATGCGCACGTCCCAATCGCTGTGATCCGCATTGCATACCTTGGTTAGTGCTTGTTTCAAGATTTTATTAAAAGCTTTAACCACGTCATTGGCCTGGGAGTGATATGGCGTGCTCTTCACATGATGGATCCGAAATTCCTCGGTCAAAGCTCAGATTGTTTCATTAACAAAGTGTGTACCTCTGTCACTTATGAGAATCTTCGGACATCCAAATCTGGTCAGGATTTGATCAAAGATGAAATACGCAGCAGTATCCGTTGTACAATCCTTTACTGCTTGCGCTTCCACCCACCTGGTTACATAATCGGTGGTCGTAATAATGTAGCAGGCACCCGTCTTTTTTCCTGGGGGGTTGATAGGCCCGATGAAGTCGATATCCCACTTATCAAATGCTTGTAGGGCCATTTGTGGTTGAAGGGGAATTTAATCTCTACGGTATGGCCTCCCTGTTCGTTGGCACGTATGGCAGGCTTTACAATATTCGTGGGCATTAATATGCAGGGTTGGCCACCATAACCCAACCCTTAAGATCTTATGCGTTGTTGCTTTCCCTGCGTAGTGAACTCCTGCTACTCCGTCATGAGCACCGGTCAAGATAGCCTGCCTTTCATGCTCCAAAACATATTGCCACAATACTTCATCTGCCCCCATCTTATATAAGTGTCCTGCGATGATGGTAAAGTCTGCTGCCTGGGTGACTAACTCTTTTTTCTGCTATACAGAGTATAGAGGCGTCGTCTCGGTAGTGAAGAACTGAATGATATCAGCAAAGTGTGCATCTACTACCTTGATATAAAATAGCTGCGCATAAGGCAATCCAGCTTCCAAGTCAGTTAGCTCCTCACCACTCTCTATTTGGGGCAAGTGGTCCGACCCAGTATTCAACTGTCCTGTCTTGACTATGATTTCAAAGTCATACTCCTGAAATAGCAGTAGCCATCGGCATATTTTTCCCCCCAACACAGGCTTATTGACCAGGTATGTTACACCTTTTTTTGGCCATCTAACCTATTATCATTAGATGGACCCAAGTACACCATGTAAGACCAATTTTACCCTAAGTAAAATTGCTTTCACTATGAAAATAACTTAGTAAACCACCTTTATTAAGTTGTTTATGGTCTAAACAGGAAACCCCATGAGGAAATATTAAATAAATATACATTTGTTTGATTTTCCTCAAGGTATAACTAGTTAAACAACAGTTTAATTAATATTCCTGGTTATATTTAACCCAAAACAAGGAAATTAATTAGATAAATCATTATTTATCTTATTATTTTCTAAGAATAATTATTTAAAATTTATTTAAATAATATTCTTTATTAAATATGACTAAATCACTCTTAAATAATTAAATAAACTATTATTTATTTGATTATTACTCAATCACATCCTTAAAATGATAAATAAATCATTTATTTATTTATTATTTATAAATAAAAGGATTTGACCCAAGTCAAATTCCTTTTCCCTCCAACAAATATAATAAAATATTCCATAAAAGTTGGATCTTGATTTGGTTAATAATATTTTAATTATGCACCAATATCTAGACTAACTCAATATTTTGTTATAAATAGAAGGGTTTTCCCATTCATTTATCACCTTTTGTTGCCTAAATATCACTCTGGATCTATACTTTTGGTGTGGCTATTGATCCACCATCATAGCAATATTTTGCTACTATTTTTTTCTGGGTTTTCTACACCATCAAGAGAGAGGAATTCTAGATCTGAAGTGCTGAGGACTTACAAGAACCCATCCCATTGAGGAGAACAGGGAACACCCTCTTGTGTTTTCCTCTCAGGTGCCATTAATACAAAATTCATTTGATATATTCTTGTTTTGTCTATTGGATGCATGGAGTAAATCTTGTTTTTTCTACTGCTTAATGTCTTCTAATGCATAGATCTAGATTTTTGCAGCATTTATCTTGATCACCTAATTGTAGATCTGAGGAAATTAGCAGCTATCTCTGTTGTTAGGGTTGTTTGTTATGCGCGGCTAAAGTGGTCTTTTTTCGTACGCTTGGAATTAAGATTCATACTAACAACTGGCGACTCCACACGGATTTACGATTACGACCACTGTCGTTTTTCTGATCCTTGCATATCTGGCTGCTTCAAACCCTAGGATTTCTCTTCAAACCATTTTTTTTTCTTTTCTTGATGTGTTTTTTAACCTATTAAACCCTAAAATGATAAAAATTTTGACTTCCGTGTGTTTTCGGACCTATTGCGCAGGTGATAGATATTAGCCGCAGCTGAGACAACAACTTTTTCTGAAACCTGCCGCTGAGAGTGCCAAAAGTGTAGGTCACACGTTTTGGCCCAAAACCTACGACCTGGACCTTCAGGGCGCACTTTTCAGCCCAAAAATTGTGACCTCTGCTGAAAACAGGTCAAAAACTGCGACCTGGACTTTTTGCAAGGATTTTTTTGAAAGTTTTCTGGGTTTGTCTGAGTCTCTGTTCAGGGTTGTCTGACCTCCGTCTCTGCCCGTTTTGGAACTGTACTTGTTCTATTTCGATCAACTAAGTGGGAACCTAGCCCCCTATGGCTTCAGTACCCTCCACTTTTTGTGGAAAAGTTTTTGCTGTTGTAGGTTGTCTGAAATTTCAGAGTCTTCAGCCATTTTTTCAGATCTGATACCTCACCTTCAAATCCACTTCATATCGGCTTGTTATCCATCCAAATAACCTCATCTAGCTTTGTTTGGGTTTTCCTCTAGGGTTCACTTTGTTTCCCTTCAATAGATAGCCTTTCACCACCTTTTTTACAACAATTTTTCCTCTGATTTGTTGTTGTTTTCTGCACCACTTTCCAGCAGATTTTGTCTTTTAGATCCCTATCCCTCTTGACCTTAGATCTATTAGCTTGTTTAGTGTGTTTTGATTAGTTTTTTTTACTCACCTATAGACTAGTTGTTGAGAGACCCGCCTCCTTTGGTTTAGATTATTGCATTATTAGCTGTTTATTTTCTATTTTTGCAGGCCTATATACGGTCATTTGCAGGTTTATTTATAGCTATACAGCACACTTTTTATTTTTTCTCTACAAACTTCTGGGTTTAAAAATTAAAATTTACACACTTTTACACACACACCCTAAGCAAAAAAGGGCTTGGTTAACACCACCAAGAAAATACTCTAAAACATTGAAATCAATTGATCCTGCACCTCTTTGCCCTTGTTTCGACATTGTAATCACTTGATCCTACACCTCCTTGCCCTTGTCGGTCTCTTTTTCATTTGTGCCGTGTTTTTGTTGTCACCACTGCGCCACCAAGGCATTTATCCTGGAGATTTCTTGGCCTTCATCCTCAATTTCCGGTAGAAAGACTTACTCCTCCGCGTAGGATTCGAGTTAGTCCTCCACCGAGTCCGCACACTGACTCTTCTTCTATTCCTTTGGGTTCTCCTTCTCATTCCGCCTTCGGTTCTCCCCCTGACACCTTCACCATGTCTGGTGCAAGACCTACTGCTCGTGGTAACCCTGGCCCTCGGGCTGGGAATACCACTAGTGGGACCGCAACGGATGCTACCTCGGCTGCATCCTTCCTCCCCTTCATGGCAGGCCTCAGCTTCCCCGATTTTGACCAGTTGATAAATGACTCTATACACCATGACGCTAGTTGGCCTGCTATGCCGACAAAGCTCCCTTCCGACATCCCAAATATTGAAGGCCTTGTTGGAGAAGATCCTTCAAATCATGTTTGATCTTTCCACATGTGATGTTCGTCTAACTCCATTACCGATGACTCTGTCTATCTTCGGTTGTTCCAATGAACGCTTGCAGGTGAAGCTTCTAAGTGGTATGTTGATCAGGCCACTTCCTCTCATACCACCTTTGCGACTCTTGCCCAAGCTTTTTTGTCTTACTTCTAGCTTCCCCTTCGTTATGACACTAGTATCGAACTTTTGACTTCTTTCCGTCAATCATCTGCGACCCGCCTATCTGATCACGTCCAGGAATGGTGGAGAAGAAAGAGCCTATGTCAATCCCCTACCTTCGAAGACTGTGTCTACATGGACTGGTTCCTTAGATCTCTCTTGCCTCCTATCGGGAAATATGTCGCATCGCATTTTCCTCAAACCAAAGAAGCCACTCTCCAAATGGCGTTAAAATATGACCTGATCTACGCTCAGTCGGGTTATGTTTATACCGTTCTACTTAATCTTCCCAGACATAGTGGTGCCATCGCACTGGGGGCACCTCATGCCGCCGACGGTATCGTTGGAGCTCTCTCTCATCCATACGCTCAACCTCCCATGGGCTATGGTTTTCCTGGAGGGAGGGCAGCACCTCCTGCACTTTTCCCCCTCCCGATGGCACGTATCCAGGATGCAGCATGCCTCCTCTTTTGGCCCAACCTCTTGTTTACCACACTATTACCCAACCTCCTTATTATTCGTATCCGCGGGTTGGTGCTCCAGCTCCTTCAACATTATCACCTTCACCTTCCTTGCCTTCTCAACCCCCGCAACAGCAGCCACTGCCCCCTCAGGAGCAGGTGGATGCACCTCAGGGATTTTTGGCTACCCAACCACCTGAAGGGCAGGTGGCCACTAAACCTCTTCCATTTGGTACCTCCGATTACCAGGTTCTCATGATGAACTCTACCCAACCTCTAACCGTAGACATCAATCTTCAAACTCGGTCCCTTCAGTACAACAATCCTCCTGCTACATTTGTCCCCGAGCCAGCTCCTTCGGTCTTTACAAAGCCTCTTTCGACACCTAATGGTCCCTTGTAGATCCCTTAGCCTAAGGCAGAGGTTCATACCAATATCCCTAAAGGACCACTACGCTGAAATGTTGCTTCTAGCAAAGCTGCTCATTCGTATAGCATAGTAGATGATTTGGCGCAATCTCCTACTACCATTTCAACACTGGAGCTCTACTATCTGCCATGGGCACTGTAAATCCTTCTGATGATCGATTGATTTTATTTGATGTTGACTGGTCAGAACATCCTCCTCTCCCTGCTTCCGTCGCCTTCCAAATCCCAGTCAATATCCAGAACGCCAACGTTTCCCAGTGCATTATTGATGAGGGGGCATCCACCTGTGTGATGTCCACTTCGGTTTGGAAGCAACTCGGATCACTTGAGTTGGCTCCTTCCATGATTACTCTCCAAGCGTGGGATTACTCTCCCAGCCCATTGGCTTATTCTGCAATTGTCCTATTACTCTTGCAGGCAAGACTGTTTGCATTGACATAGAATTCATAGATGCCCCCTTAGATTACAACATTCTATTGGGTCGTAGCTACTCCTACACAATGTCTGTTGTCCCATCTGCGGTTCACCGCAAGATGTTCTTCCCTCATAATGGAAAGATAGTCACCATTGACTAGTTGAAATATTACGAACTGAAGTCTCAGACCTCCTCTGAGTCCACCATCTCTTCGGTGACCAATAAGCAAACCGTCGATCCTTTGACTAGTGTCTCACCCGGAGTCTACAAATATTCCTCATTGCTTGGGACATTCCCTGGTCTTCCCCCTCCGGTCTCTGATCCCAGTTCATTGAATGTTTGCATGATGCAATCGTCTTGGGTTGCCGTCAAGTAGCCCGCCTCGGCTAGTCAGCAGTCTCCTCACCCCCCACAGCCTACTCCCTGTCCTTTGATTCAGCCTTCTGGACCTCCTCCTCCTCACCCTTGAGCTAGTATTCATGAGCCTCTTTACCCTCCTGGAACGGTTCCGCCAGGTCTTAACCATTTAGGAGTCGTCCTGCCTAGCCATTACCCCTTTGGTCAGATACCGTTCCTAGTTCCTCCACTAGGAGTGTACATGGTACCTGTCATGGCCACCCTCTCTCTTCCTAACTTGACCCTTGGGATTCCCATCTGGTAACTTGATCCTCCTGCCGCTACCTCGCCTGGTCAACCCAAACCTTATCTTGCTTTGACCCCGATTCAACTAATCCCCATGACTTCTCCCGCTGCAACAGTGCCTCAGCCACCACCTCCTATTGCGACTACTTCAAGTAAGAAGGGCAAAGCTCGCAAGAAGGCATCAAAAGACAAGGTTGCCCCGAAAAACCCTACCCCTCCTTGGCCTCCAAAGCATACCATCTAGTGTGCTTTATGTGATGTTGTCATTCATGCCACCCATACTTGTCCGGAGTTGCCTCATCTCAAGCTCATGGTTAATGTCATGTCCCCTAAGTCTACGGTCCTAGAAACCTCTGTCCCTTCCTCAACTGCAGCTAGGAGCCCAAAGACTATTCACACCAACCATCCCTATGCTTTGTGTGATCTCCATGGCCATTAGACCCACCTTTGTCCCCGCCTTGAAGAGTACCGCTCCTCTTTGGAAGCGGTTCGCGAATTTGAGGCCAAGCACAACGAGTCCACCACTCCCTTATTTTCGTGTTTTGCTTCAGCAAAACCAGAGGACACGAATGCTCCCATTGACATTCCCCCTCCTGATGTCGAGATGATGGAGCCTTCGTCCACCATTTGCTACCTATCATCATCCATGAGACCCTCGGTGGAAGTCCCCTTGGAGACTTCCCCTAATGTTTCGCCTGACCTCCCTTCAGCGATCACCCTGGGCTCAACATCAGTAGATCCTTTATCTGCTTACTCTTATGTCACCACTTGTGACGATGCGCATGTGAACCTCTCTTCTCATGATGATGATTCAGGTAGCTTCGTCACGTCAGGTGGTATTTCTTCCACCAATCACCCCATCTTCTATTACGATGACGACATTATGGAAGTAGTCACCACCCGACTTTATCTATCCCCCCTTACATCGAACCCATGCATTTGAACCACATACATCTTGTGGCCATTACATTGACACCCAATGTTTGGGTAAAGGGGCACCCATATTTGAGAAACCAAGTGAAGAAATTCTCCACAACTCTCCTAGTGTATCTGGTCGTGTTGACTCTAGTATGATTATTCTTCCACATTTAGAAGAACCTCTAGAGTCTCATATTACTTCAGATCACTCTAGGAATGATACCCCTCATCATTCATTCATATTACATAAAAAACCCAGTCCCTTCGACATTGTTGTTAACCAACCTGTGAGTTTTCTGGGAGAGCACCAGTTCATTATCTCCAAATTCTCTCTTTGGGATAGTGACACCATGTATGCCAATCTGGAAACTTAAAGTCCATTTGATTCATATATGCAGTACCAAAAGAGATTGGTAATCCTCCATTCCCTTTCTCAAACTACATAACCATAATGAAAATAAATGGCGCACCACTTCATTAAAATGTGTTTAGATTCCCCTTTTTTCTAAATAAATTTTGGCATGACCACAACATGCATGGGGGCACCTATGCCCCTCAACCATAAAAATCCCAGATCTCAGCCAAAAATAGCACTAAAACCCCCTTTCTCTGACAGATCGCAATTTTCTGCATAGTACCTGCTACCCAGGTCGCAAAACAGACCCCCAAAAGTGTGACCTAGCATATTCATGAGCCCTGGTTACCTAAACTGAACTTTCATCCACTGAAATGAAAATGTAGGATTAGGCCTCTTACCTGCAACTGATGGATCTCAATTCCAATGGTAATTTTGTCTGCGACGATCGCCACAATATTTAGGGCCTTCTCTCCCCACTACATCCACCACAGCACCCCCTGCAAATGAATGAAATTGGAGGGAAAATGCCTTATCAAAAGAAAACCCCTAATTTTTCTTTTGATTGCTGCAGCCAAACCGTAGCCCAGTTTGATGAATCATCTGTACCATTGGAAAACTCTCACCGAGCCTTCAAATGGGTATCTATTAGTTTTTAATAACTTGATACTCCATCAGGACACATTTTTTCCAAGAAGTGTCACTTCACCCCTCCTCAAAATCGAATTTCTTCACTTGCAACACTCGTACCAGGGGCACCACTTTGCTTCCATACTTGTCCACGCTCGTGTCAATTTTCTTCATGAGTTACCATCTTGTACTCATGTTTTTATGGTCCCCATTGGACCTTTTCTGTGTGGAAGCACCATTAAGTCACCCTTGTTTAGCGCATCCGAGTTGAGTCATCATTGCATTCATGGAGTCTATCCCGAGTCCCTTTGCATCCTGTTATAGTCCTCCATCCTTCATTGCTTGGTCCCTCTCTCGTGTCACACATTATGGCCTTCAATCCCACTATTCCCTATCCCTCATGATATTGTGTCAGTCACTGCCAGGTCATCCATGCCCTTTCTGCTCTAACAAGGGAAGTCATCCGTTTGCTACTCAACACCCCCCATTTCATCATCATCATTGGTGTTAATCTGTTAGTCGCTCTACTATTTTCTCTCGTGCCATAGTTCAGGATCCCATTTTGCCTCACCTATGGTAGACCTCCTTCTGTCGACATCAACTCATTCATTCCAGAAGACAGGTATAGCGGGCAGTGTACCTTGGTTCCAGCTTCCACTCTTGTTCGGTGCCTCGGATTAGGCAAAGGGACTCCTTATTTCCCTTTGACTTGATTTTTTCTCATCTCCAACTCCTTTCAACATGATCGAGATCCGTATACTTGATGGTTCAGTGATGCAGCAACTGATGTCGGTGATTCTCGGGTGTATGTGAGATGTCTCAGTCCTCATGAGGGGGTGGCCCTACAGGTAGCCCCCCACACACTCAGATGACCTCTTCATTACAACCTTTGATGCAGCTCCATACATTTGATGATGTCGGCCTCAGCCGCTTGCAGCGCCTTTTTGTTTGCATATATCAGTCATATTTTTATAGCCCTTTCTATTTTCAGGGGCTTATAGGTTGCATTTATATCTCATGTACTCAGATATCATTGTACAAGTCCTGGCTGTTAACCCAGGCACAATATGTATGTGGGATTCATTATCGTGTTGTTTAACTGGCTCATGTTTATGCTAGCATGTACCATATTGGCGAGTCCTGTGGTTTTCTGGACACCTTATTGTTTGTACTTTGCCTCGGCGGGCATAGGTATGCCTTCCCCACCACCTATAGCATAGGTACTTACTCATCAAAGAGACTTGTTGCACCTGTAAGTCTCGCCTCCTCGGGGTCTAGTTCTTTCAACACTTTGGTCTACCTTATACTTCTCTCTCTTTGACTTCCCCTTCGATGTCTAGTGATTGAGTTCTTACAACATACTTCGTCATACGTTTAGCTCCTAATGCTCACACGCTAGGGGGCAATCTTTTACACCATTTTTTGGTCATCTAACCTATTATCATTAGATGGACCTAAGTACACAATGTAAGACCAATTTTACCCTAAGTAAAATTGCTTTCACTATGAAAATAACTTATTAAACCACCTTTATTAAGTTGTTTATGGTATAAATAGGAAACCCCATGAGGAAATATTAAATAAATATACATTTGTTTAATTTTCCTCAAGGAAAAATTAGTTAAATAACAGTTTAATTAATATTCTCGATTATGTTTAACCCAAAACAAGGAAATTAATTAGATAAATAATTATTTATCTTATTATTTTCTAAGAATAATTATTTAAACCTTATTTAAATACTATTCTTTGTTAAATATGACTAAATCACCCTTAAATAATTAAATAAATCATTATTTATTTGATTATTACTCAACCACATCCTTAAAATGATAAATAAATCATTTATTTATTTATTATTTACAAATAAAGGGATTTGAACCAAGTCAAATTCCTTTTCCCTCCAACAAATATAATAAAATATTCCATAAAATTTGGATCTTGATTTGGTTAATAATATTTTAACTATGCACCAATATCTAGACTAACTCAATATTTTGTTATAAATAGAAGGGTTTTCCCATTCATTTATCACCTTTTGTTGCCTAAAGATCACTCTAGATCTATATTTTTGGTTTGGTTATTGATCCACCATCATAGCCATATTTTGCTACTATTTTTGTCTGGGTTTTCTACACCATCAAGAGAGAGGAATTCTAAATCTGAAGTGTTGAGGACTTACAAGAACCCGTCCCATTGAGGAGAACAGGGAACACCCTCTCGTGTTTTCCTCCCAGGTGCCATTAAAACAAAATTCATTTGATATACTCTTGTCTTGTCTATTAGATGGATGGAGTAAATCTTGTTTTTTCTACTGCTTAATGTCTACTAATGCATAGATCTAGATTTTTGCAGCATTTATCTTGATCACCTAACTGCATATTTGAGGATATTAGCAGCTATCTCTGTTGTTAGGGTTGTTTGTTATGCACAGCTAAAGTGGTCTTTTTTTGTATGCTTGGAATTAAGATTCATACTAACAAGGTACTTTAAATCTGAATGGTCTATGAACATTTTGAAGTGTCCTCCTAACAAGTAATGCCGATATTTCTGCAACGCATAAACCATGGCCAGTCCCTCCTGCTCTGTGGTGGAGTAGTTGCGTTCTGCTCCAGAGAGCTTCCTACTTGCAAAGGCAACCGGATGGTCAATATCTCCCTCCCCTGGCTACGTAAGGACAGCCCCGAGAGCAATGCCTGATGCATCAACGTGAACATGAAATACCTTCTCCCAATCCGAAAAGATGAGAATAGGTGCAAAGACCATCTTTTCCTTTAGTAGCTCGAAGCTCTTTTGACATCCGTCATTCCAGAAGAAGGAAACATCCTTCTTGAGAAATTTTTCCATAGGGTCAGTAATCAGTGCATAGCCTTGAATTAATTTCTTGTAGTAGCTCGTGTGTCCAAGGATCGAGCGCAACTGTTTCTCTATGGTTGGTACTGAAAAATTTATGATAACTATGATTTTGGCAGGATCTACATTAGTCCTTGCCAACAAACTATGTGGCCGAGCAAGATTCCGAAGGGTACACAGAAGATACACTTCTTGATATTTAGGGAAATCTGGTGTTTCCGGCAGGCATCCAACATCATGCTCAGGTTTGAGACGTGTGCCTTGACCAAGCCGAAGATAGTCCAGTCATCGAAATACACCTTGAGGAACTTGTGAACGAATTCTTTGAACACTGTGACAATGACACGTGAGAAGATAGCAGGGGCATTTTTTAGTCCAAAAGGCATGACAATATACTGAAAAGATCCCCACTCAGTGGCAAACATGGTTTTGTTGTGGTCCTCAGGTGTGATTCTTATCTAATGGTATCCTGAGAACCCGTCTGTGAAAGAGTATGCTTCTTGTCCTCCCACGTTGTCTAAGATTTAGTCTTAAAATGGGGTTGGGAATGGATCATGAACACAGGCATCGTTTAACTTGCATAGGTCCACACAGATCCGAATCTCTCCCTTAGTTTTTTTTTTCCTCCTGAACCACCATTGGACTGACCTAGTCCGACTGTTCAACAGGTTCAATGATACCTGCAGCAAGCATTTTATCGAGCTCATCCTTGACCTTCTGCTTATACTTCGGGTTCAACCTATAAAGTCGTTGCTTTATGGGCCGCGCATCAGGTTTGAGAGTGATATGCATGACCCCTAAGTCCCCCGTGATCCCCTTTAGCTCAGAAAACTTTGTAGGGAACAAGTCCTGGTATTCTATAAGTAGTTCAGCCACTTTACCTACTGTATTCTCATCCCAGTAGTCCCCAATCTTAGCCAACTTAGGGTGCTCTTTCGTCCCAATGTTGACTTCGCGCAACTTGAGAGGCTTAGTGACATCCACTTCCTTTAGTGGAGGTCCTTCAATGGCGTGCTCCCCTTTCGACTCTGGGATAGAGACAGACCGCAGATCATCTTCACCTTCCTCTCTTACCAAGCTGGGATAGTTGATAATATCCTTCATCTGCTTTTCCCATGTCGACATCCCAAATACTGCAGAAGAGTTGGTCTTGCCAAACACGAATGTATCTATGTCCTGCAGAGCTTTGTCAAGCGCCTCGGAACCCCCTATCAATCTGAATGTTCCTATAAAGTCATTCTTCAAAGTATCCCAGTGGCAGGTGTGCTGGTGTAGCTCTGCATCCAGGTACCAGGCAGTGGGGATTGGACCCAACGCGTGAGTAAACAAGTGAACCCACTCTCCTGTAGTTCGGTCGCCCCACGCCTCCATCCATGCAACCACGTGTTCACACGGATCCCCTGGGCTAAGGAACATCTTGACCCGTACCTCCGTCGAAGTCTCAAATCGCAGGAGCATCTTGTCCCGACAATCCTCCCACTCCGAGAATGCTTCCCTATTCATCTCCCACCATTGTGCAGGGGTTGCACGCATCGCTAGGTTAAGGGCCCATAACCTCCGTTCCCTGGGAACCTCGGCTTCAAATGCCCGCAAAAAGTCCCTAACATTACCAGAACCATCGAAATAAGGTAGATCTCTTACCTATGAGGAGATGCATTGGAAGTTCTTCGTCGTCCGAAGACATCGCAGTGCAGAGACATCATGTAACCGATTGTGCCAATTCTCTATCTCCCCATCAGAGTCGGAGAAACATTCACTGTCCTTTTCCCAGCAGAGTACCTCTCCGCCGTGGGGTTGATCCAATCCTCATCTCACGCAGTCAACTTATAGATATGATCCACATCCTCTTTGTCATGCACTAGTTCTGTGTATTTTTTGCCTTCCGCCGAATCTAATGGTACTATTACCCTTGTACCGTTATTCTCGAATACCATGCTTCGCTTATTTAGGTTAATGATGCCTCCCATATTGATGGCCCAATCCAAGCCTCAGAGCGCAGGATAGGCATCCGCATCTTCGACAATCTGAATTACTTCAAAGTCAACCCGGACCTTAACCCCTGCAATATCCACCACAATCTTTGATGGTCTTCACAATGGTATGATCTTCTGTTGATTGGCCATATGCTGTTGGATAGCGGACCATTCCAACTTAGGTTCCCCCATTTGTTGCCAAGCCTTTTTAGGTAATACATTCGCATCTGACCCTAGGTCCAAAATAACCTACTCCATCTCGTACTCACCGATCTGCGCAGTCAACCGCATCTCCCTACCAGTGTGTTTCTTATACCTATAGAGTTTGTGTACGTCCTTGACTTCCGGAGGGAGGATAGGTTGTGTTGCGCAGCTATCTATCAATGCCTGAAGATTTTCCATAGCCTTTGGGTTGTGCAGCAGCTTCATACATGCCTGTAAAAAGGGTCTGACCTCCTCATCTGCCTTGAGGTCCTCAGGCGGCTGCAAAGTAGATGCCTCTGCCTTAGCAAAGTCTTTGCGAGCTACGATAAATGTCTCTTTCTCATTTTTTAAATCCAAACCTTCCTATTTGCTAACTGTTATCCAAATCAGAGGCTCGGTTGCAGTTTTCTCCCCAAGCCCTCCGGTGGCCATCCCATTGCATGGTACGACATTCACTCTTAGATCTTTGTCTTTTAGCTCGGCCTTAACCCTCTGGACATTCTACGTAGGTGTCGACTGCTTTTCATGAATATTCGTATCAAGACTGGATAGTCTTCAATCGCATGGTCCAACTGCCTGCAATATCGGCAGGACTGTTTTGTAGGGTTTGGACAGTCCCTGGCAAAGTGCCCTACCTCTCCACAGTTATAATAGATGAGTTTCCCTCGTCCCTGACCTGCGCTCCCACCTCTTCCACCTCCCCTGACCCTTGCTAGGGATCCCCCTGCGCTTGAGAGGGATCTTGGTGAGGATGGATCTGACTGCACCCTATAGAGATTCCCTCAATCGATCATCAAATCATACGTCCAGTAGTTATATTCATCATTTCCTACTGACCTATAGAACCTGCACCATTGTTGTTTTACTTCTGGGGTGTACGCAACAAGGCAGGGACAGTGGTTTGTGTTGTGTAGCCCTAAAACGCGGCAATCATCGCACCATAGTGCTGGCCCACTTGGTCCTGCAACTTCCCTAGGGCGGAATGGACTAGGTCACCCAGCCTACATGTAGTCTTGTAATATTCCCAATTAGCAATAGCTAATTGGAAATATTAATTTTGATAAATTTTTCCTACTATAGTTAAAATATAAATAAAAGTGAGTAAGAGGGGGATGTAACTCACTTAGAATAAAGTACACTCCCTAAAGTCACCTAGTAGAAACAACGTTGTGACTAAGGTGGGCCAAGGGGGGCCAAGTGACCACGTGAAGAGGGACCCACTTGGACAGCGTGAGCATGGCCACCGCAGTTGAGTTGGCAACGTGGGCCAAGGGAGGCAACGTAGGAGATGGTGGGGCCTAGGGTTGAGAGAGAGGCCTAGCATTATAAAAAGGAGGAGAGCCTCCTCATTTCCTCATTTGAGTTTATGCATATTGAGCTGGTCACTTCGACTTAGAGCACGCTAGCTATTTAGCTTGTCTGCAGCAATGTTTAGTGCATCGGGTGTCTCCGTTCGGATATCCCACCCTCAGCCCCGAGAGACTTCGAGTGCTTACTCAGGTGAGGTAGTCTCATCATTATTTTGTATGAGGATCGGTGTTGGCATTCGTGGGAGGAGCAGAGCCATAGAGACTGTGCAGTCTTGAGAGGGAGGACGCAGTCCATCTTGAGGGAGCTTCGGAGTGGTACTATTTTGGATGATTTTGACTGGAGAATTGAGCAAGAGGCCAGCCCTTGCCTATTGGAGGCTTTTGGCAGAGCAGGAGGCCATCTTTTGGAGGGTTTCATTCAGCGTCAGCGTGGCCCTTGGGAGGATAGCATAGATCCTCAAGGGAGGTATTTTTCAGGGGTCATCCATTTCAGAAATGCTCTCTGGGCTTTTCTAGGTATTGGGAGTAGAGGCAGATTCCATAGTTTCAGCTCTTTCTGAGTAGGGGAGCAGCCCCAAATACTCATCTTGTTCCAGGAGTAGCAGCAGCACGGCAGTTTCCTAGCAGCTTGGACGCAGAGCAAAGAGCAGCCATTCCTTCATTATCCTGAGAGTATTCCTACACTTGCCTGGTGCAAGTCAAAGTGCCATCACTCTGATCACCTCTTGTACTCATTTCTATTTCTCAGTATAATAAAATGGCTCGGTATTCTCTCTATTTCATGTGTATCTACTTCATGTTCAGTTTATAGCATTTTGTATCTTGTTGTATGCTTTGTATTACTGGTTATTTCCCTCACGTGATATTACAGTGGTATCAGAGCTCATAGACCTGTCTCAGCCTGTGGAGAAAGTTGTCTATGACACCGGGAGAGAAGCCACACATTTGCTACAAGGGTAGGAAGTACCGTGATAGAGAACGTAGGTTGAAAATCACCTACGGGGAGGGTGATTGCGTTCCAGTAGTGGATGCAGAACAGGATCCAGTAGTGGACGCAGAATAGGAGGAGCCAATGGCAGATGATAGTGATGCAAAGAAGTTTGGGGAAATGCTCCTCAAGTCAGTACAGGATCTGTCGAGGCAAATTGAGGTGATGGGGCATAGATTCACTGTTGTAGAGACTAGACAGCATGAAACCCCAAGGGGTTTTCAGATTGGCGAGGGATCAGGCACATCCCACCATTTGCAAGAGCACGATGCCACTCAGCACATGGCATCACATGCCCCCACATGTTCCACTATGCCCACTTTTTTGGGTGCAGACACTGGGGCAGGAGCACAGCAAGAGCCAGAGCCTGGCCACATGGGTGATTATTTTGCTGAGTATCAGGCATATGGGCAGGAGTTCAGGGATGCCCTTTCATTCAGAGATTTTGTTCAGCTCCAACGGGACAGCAGACCCCGCGACCATCACAGAGGGCACCGGAATTATCATGAGGGAGACACTTAGCGTACAGTGAGTAGGTTCCATTTGCCCACGTTTGATGGTTCATCAAACAGTTTGGCAAAGGCTTGGGTGGAGAAGCTAGACATATACTTCCAGCACAACCAGATGGCAGAGATGGAGGCCATCAAGGTGGCAGCACTACATCTGGATGGCGAGGCCCAGGATTGGTGGTTCCATAGGATGGTTACACTCGGGCATTCGACAGTGACTACATATGCTAAGTTCACCCGGATATTGATAGAGAGGTTTGATCAGAGGGATCCAGACGAGCATTTTGTTGAGCTGACGAGGCTCAAGCAGATCGGGAGCCCAGATACATATATTTCAGACTTCCTGAGACTTTCGGTGATGGTGCCAGATCTATCCGCGGCACGGATGATTTACATGTTCATTGAGGGGTTAGCAGAGCCGTTTCCGGGTTTGGTTAGATCCACTAGACCAACCACACTCCATGACGCAGTTGGCAGGACCTGGGATTTGCAGGATGCCTTACCTAGGACCATGACGCCTTACACCCAGAGACAGGCTTTCCAGCCTAAGGGGAAGGATGTGAGGATTCCGCCTCCAAAGGGGAATCTGGGTAGGGGACAGTTGGATGATGATGCCAAGAGGGAGTTGAAGAAGAAGAGGCTGTGTTTTACATGTCAGGAACCGTGGGCACCAGGACATAGATGTGCTGCTGGCAAAGCACACTTTATTTAGGTCTTCTCTGAGAGCAGCAGAGAAGAGGATAAGTATGATGACGTGGAGGCAGGAGGCAGCCATGCAGCGTAGGACCATTTGCCACCTACACCACCAGGAGCAGGAGGTGCAGCCTTTGCACCCACAGGGGGGGACCCTTGCAGCATTGCAGGGAGTACCCAAGTATCTGACGATGCGTGTCTGAGGGACAGTACGAGGGCAGCGAGTTTCAGTACTAGTGGACAGTGGGGCAACCCACAACTTCATCGATGCATAGATGGTTGAGCAAAGAGGCATACCGACAGAGAGCTTCGATGGATTTTCAGTGTTGGTCCCAGGAGATCAGACGATGTAGTGTGCCAGATATGTTCCAGAGCTGGCTGTGATGATGGGCACCGACACAGTGACTGGCCACTTTTTCATGGTTAACATATCGGATACCAATGTGGTACTGGGTGTACAGTGGTTGATCAGTCTAGGGAAGGTCACCACAGATTGGGAGGCCTTGGAGATGGCGTGGGACGATAAGAAGACCGGGAAGCATGAGAAGATACGAGGCATGCACACTTACCCACCCCAGACCGTTTCAGCTCACCGGATGGAGGCAGACTTCCAGAAGGGAGAAATAGAGTGGGCAGTAGAGTTGCGTGCATCAGAGGCAGGGACTACCAAGCAGGCAGTTCACCCAGAGGTTCAGTCCATCCTTGACAGGTATGCCACGGTGTTTGGGGAGATACCACCAGGTCAGCCACCAGATTGGGGATTTGAGCATACCATTGAGCTAGAGCAGGGAATTCAGACCGTTATTACAACACCCTATAGGCACCCCAAGGCCTATTGGGACGAGATTGAGCGGGCTATCCGTGAGCTGTTAACCCTTAGACACATACGGCCCAACACCAGTCCTTTCACTTCTTCGGTAGTGTTGGTGAAGAATAAGGATGGTACATTGTGGATGTGCATAGATTACAAGGCCCTGAATAAGAAAACAATGAAGAACAGGTACCCTATACCATGGATTGACGAGCTGATGGATGGGTTGAGAGGGGCACAGTTCTTCTCAAAGATTGATATGAGATCCGGGTACCACCAGATTTTCATGAGGGAACAGGACATTCCCAAGACTGCTTTCAGGTGCCATTATGGCCATTTTGAGTTCTTAGTGATGCCCTTCGGGCTAACCAATGCACTGGCCACCTTCTAGTCATGCATGAACCACATCTTTCGCAGTCACCTAAGGAATTTTGTGCTGGTCTTCTTTGATGATATATTGATATATAGCAGGACATGGGAGGAGCATCTCCAGCACATAGAGGCAGTGTTGCATATTTTGGAGGAGCAGCAATTTTATGCTAAGCTCTCCAAGTGCGAGTTCGGGTTGACGGAGATGCTATATCTGGGACACATTATAGGGGTCGACAGAGTGAGGGTTCATGAGGAGAATATCAAGGCCATCAGAGATTGGCCAGAGCCGAGAAACGTGACAGAACTTCGAGGATTTGTAGGTATCTTTACCTACTACAGGAAGTTCGTCAATATTTTCTCTCAGCTTGCTGCACCCCTGACATCTTTGACGAAGAAGGGGGCATTCAGTTGGATAGATACAGCGCAGCAGGCCTTTGACAGGCTCAAGGAGGTGATGAGAAGCTACCCAGTACTTGCATTTCCAAATTTCACACAACCATTTGTTCTGGAGTGTGATGCATCGGGAGAGGGGATCGGTGCAGTATTGGTGCAGGGGGGTCACTCGATAGCTTTTAAGAGCTAGAAGCTCCTTCCACATGAGCGGTTATATGCCATATATGACAAGGAGATGCTGGCCATCATGCATGCCTTGGCCAAATTCCAGTATACCTGTTAGGTAACAGGTTTAGGGTGAGGACTGACCACAACAGCCTCAGATTATTCTTAGAGCAGAAGCAGCTACAGGAGAGGCAACAGAAGTGGGTCAGCAAGATCTAGGCCTACAACTTTGACATCGAGTATGTCAAAGGGAAGAACAACGTGGTGGCTAATGCACTTTCATCCAGACCAGCCATGTTGTCTCTGATGAGTTTGGACGCAGATTGGAGGGCTCGACTTTTAGTGGAGTACTCCAAGGACAAGTTTTCTTGTGAGGTTCTAGATGGATAGGTGACGGACGATAGATATAGGGTGATGGATGAGATCATCTACTACAGGGATAGGATCTTCTTGACTGAGGGCTCTCAGCTCAAGAAGAAGATATTGCAAGCTTATCATGATTCACCATTGTCTGGCCACCAGGGGTTTACCAAAACCTATAGGGCCATCAGGGAGAGGTTCTCATGGAAGGGCCTCAAGGAGGACGTACTCTAGCATGTCAGGGAGTGTGAGGTTTGCCAACGCAACAAGGTGGAGATGAACCATCCAGCGGGTTTGTTGCAGCCTCTTCCCATCCCAGAGGGGAAATGGGAGAGTATTTCGATGGAATTCATCACAGGGTTCCCCATGGTGCAGGGCAAGGACTGTATATTGGTCATCGTTGATCGACTAACGAAGTATGCACATTTTTTTTCCATATCCGCACATTACACAATAGCATAGGTGGTAGAGTTGTTCTTCTGGGATATCTTCAGGTTGCATGGTCTTCCCAAGACCATTGTCAGTGACAGGGACTGCCATTTCATGGGCGGATTTTGGCAGGAGCTTTTCTGGCTAGTGGGGACAGAGTTGACATCAAGCACCAGCTAACAACCACAGACAGATGGGCAAACCAAGATAGTTAACAAGTGGGTGGAGGGCTACTTGCGTAACTATGTCAATGGATAGCAGAGGGCATGGCTAAAGTGGCTGCACCTAGGAGATTATTGCTACAACATGCATCACATGTCTATCGGTATGTCTCCGTTCTATGCATTATATGGTTATCATGATTTATCCTTTTTTGATGTGATGTTTGGTGCCAGTAAGGCTCCGAGAGCCAAGGATTGGATCCAAGAGAGTCAGGACATCCTCTAAGCTCTCAAAGATAACATGGCTACAGCACAGAATCAGCAAAAGTTGTATGCCGACAGGGGTCGGGTGGAGAGACAGTTTGAGGTAGGGGACTTGGTCTACCTATGCTTGCAGCCATACTGACAATCGACTCTAAAGCAGAAGGGGGTTGAAAAGCTCAAGCCCCGGTTTTATGGACCTTACAGGGTGATACGCAGGGTTGGACAGGTTGCCTATGAGTTGGAGCTGCCCCAAGGCAGCAAGATTCATAACATCTTTCACGTATCATGCCTAAAGAAGGCTTTGGGACAGCAGGTGACAATGACAGAGGAGCTTCTGCCGATAGATGATGAGCAGCATTTGGTGCTATAGCCGGAGGCCATTATTGATATGAGAGAGAGATAGCTGCAGACTAGGACAGTCTGAGAGTTCTTGTTGAGGTGGAAGAATTTGCCAGATGAGGATGCCACTTGGGAAAGTGAGAAGATCTTGCAGCATCCATCACTACAGTTGCTTGGGGTCATGCAACATTTTGCCGAGGGAGACTGTAATATTCCCAATTAGCGATAGCTAATTGGAAATATTAATTTTGATCAATTTTTCCTACTATAGTTAAAATATAAATAAAAGTGAGTAAGAGGGGGATGTAACTCACTTATAATAAAGTACACTCCTTAAAGTCACCTAGTAGAAACAACATTGTGACTAAGGTGGGCCAAGGGGGGCCAAGTGACCACGTGAAGAGGGACCCACTTGGACAGTGTGAGCATGGCCAGCACAGTTGAGTTGGCAACGTGGGCCAAGGGAGGCAACGTAGGAGATGGTGGGGCCTAGGGTTGAGAGAGAGGCCTAGCGTTATAAAAAGGAGGGGAGCCTCCTCATTTCCTCATTTGAGTTTATGCATATTGAGCTGATCACTTCGACTTAGAGCACGGTGGTTGTTTAGCTTATCTGCAGCATTGTTTATTGCATCGGGTGTCTCCGTTCGGAGATCCCACCCTCAGCCTCGGGAGACTTCGAGTGCTTGCTCGGGTGAGGTAGTCTCATCATTATTTTGCAGGAGGATCAGTTTTGGCATTCGTGGGAGGAGGAGAGCCATAGAGACTGCGCAGTCTTGAGAGGGAGGACGCAGTCCATCTTGAGGGAGCTCCAGAGTGGTACTATTTTGGAGGATTTTAGCCGGAGGATTGAGCAAGGGGCCAGCCCTTGCCTATTGGAGGCTTTTATTAGAGCAAGAGGCCATATTTTGGAGGGTTTCATTTAGCGTCAGCGTGGCCCTTGGGAGGATAGCATAGATCCTCAAGGGAGGTATTTTTCGGGGGTCGTCCATTTCAAAAACTCTCTCTGGGCTTTTCTAGGTATTGGGAGTAGAGGCAGATTCCAGAGTTTCAGCTCTTTCTAAGCAGGGGAGTAGCCCCAAATACTCATCTTGTTCTAGCAGTAGCAACACCACGGCAGTTTCCCAGCAGCTTGGACGCAGAGCAAAGAGCAGCCATTCCTTCGTTATCCTAAGAGTATTCCTACACTTGCCTGGTGCAAGTCAAGGTGCCATCACTCTGATCACCTCTTGTACTCATTTCTATTTCTCAGTATAATAAAATGGCTCGGTATTCTCTCTATTTCATGTGTATCTGCTTCATGTTCAGTTTATAGAATTTTGTATCTTGTTGTATGCTTTGTATTACTGGTTATTTCCCTCGCAGGATATTACAAGTCTATTAATAGAGGGCAGTTATCCTTGGTGTGACCATTCATCCTGCATCGTATGCACCACCTTTCAGGGCTAGCCTCTGCGCCTCACTCCTTTCACAGGTTCTGGATCTCCATGTTACGTATAAATTGTTAATTATTAGTTAAATATAGTTTTCTTAGGTTTATGAATGTGGAAGGGCGTGATCAACGATCATGCCTCTTCGCCAAGGGACACCGTAAGGCTGTATTTAAAGCCTTGGTGATTCCCACTTGTAATCATCTCATCTTTTATTGATAATAATATATACTTATTCAAGTTTACCAGATTTTTTACACTTCATTGGTATCGGAGCAGTCGCTCTTCAGGATCTGTGTGATCATCAAAGAGATTAAGGAATTACAGAGAAAATTGCAGAATTGTTTAAAAGCTGGGCGCTTGTGGGCAACAACATTTGTTTAAAAAATTGAAAATTTTTTCTGCTATCATCATCCCCATCCTTCCCTGCCTTCCACGCTTATCGTCCTCCCTTTCCCTCCCCACAGGCTGATTTCCTCTCCCCTCGGCCCCCTCAGCCCCCTCACACAGCACTTCCCCCCCTCACTCTACCCAACCTGCCCCACTCACCCCTCGACCCTCACGACCTACCCAACCCACCCTCAACCCTCCCGCCCACCTTCCTACCCACCCTCCTGCCCACCTTTCCTACCCACCCTCTCGTCCACCTTTCCTCCCCGCTCGCCTTTCCTCAGCACTTTTTCCCACCTCTCCTTCTGCCTCCTCGCCTCCCCTGCCCACATCTCCTTTCGCCTCCCCCAACACCTCTCCTCCCCGCTGCCCCCCACTCCTGCCCTAGCTCCCCCGACATGCTTCATGTCCACGCCGTCCCCCGTCCACCTTTCCGTCCCCTGCCCACCTCTCCTTCCGCCTCCCCCGACACCTCTCCTCCCCAGCTCTCCCCACTCCTGCCCCGACTCCCCCAACACCCTTCCTGTCCATGCCATCTCCCTTCTGTCACCACTCAGCATAGCTACAATAAAAAATTGGTTCAAATAAAAATAAAAAAAACAAACGGCAGTCAGCAACGGGTGGTCACGAAACACTACATCGGTTATGTTTCCACAGGTGACGTTTTACAAATTTACAGTCCGATTTTTTATATATAAGTTAAATATCATAGTTAAAAATATATATATAGTTTATAACTATATAATATACAATTTATTATATAATTATTATTATTTTAAAAAAAAGAAAAAAAAAGAGGAAAAAACTGGCAGATAAATATTCACCATCGCATACGCGTTCAATGTTGTCATCAATGTCAATGGCCGAATTCCAAAAAAAATTGCTGGATCTCGAGAAACAGATCAATAATAATTCCGAAGACTTCGGCAAAATATTAGGTGATCTCGAGGGTACAGTTGCAGGACACTCCAACGATATCAAAAGGTTTCAAGATACGACAAATCGAATAGAAAGACAAATTTGGCTAAATCATAGCAAGGCCACAGAAAATCATAGCCAAGAAATGCAAAATATGACAGAACTCTACGAGAATCTAAATCAAACACAATGATCAATATTCCCCAATATGGAACAAAATCAACAAAAAAATTCAGCAAATTCAAGGAACTCATAAGAGCATCATGAAAAAACTGATTCCCCACATCATCACGAAGATTGTAATGCAGACTCTCAAAATAAGCAGCTCTAGAACGCATTTGCTAATCAATATCCCCTTCTCGTCCCACCATTAGCATATCATCTAAAAGAAAAAATCGAGCTACCCAAGTTTGACGGTAATGAAAAAAATAGCATTGCATGGCTTAATAAAGCCGAAGAATATTTTGAGATTTATGACATTAATAGTGATGACGAAAAAATTAAGCACGCTTCCATGAAAATGGAAGGAGAAGCATATAATTGGTATATGTGGTGGAAAAAGATGACACTTGCTTTCAGTTGGATGAAATTTAAGGATGCATTCTTTAAAAGATTTCAAGGTATAAAAGAGGAAAAAAAAAATTTCAACATTCATCAAATTATGCCAAAAGGAGATGTGGATGAGTACACTCAAGAATGGGAGACCTTAGCGACACGAGTTTCGGGATTGTCAGAATTTCGTCTAATCCAGTCTTTCATCTCAGGACTTAAAATCCATGTACAAGAAGAGCTCGAACTTCACGACATTACATCAGTAGAACTAGCAAGGCAAAAATCAAAAGCTCCTAAAAATAAATTTGAAAGGTTATCTTGGTCAAAACCAGAAAGATTATATTCGAGACGAAGGTTTCCTAAATCTACAAAAGAAGATAACATGAAATATGTTCCACCATGCCTTCGTGAAGGAGACAAATCTAACATGCAAATACAAAGGATGAGAGAGGGCAAGTGCAAACGTTGTGGCGAAAAATGGAACCCTAAGCACAGATGTGCTAATGGAAAAGAAAAAAATCTATATAATTGTGAAGCAACTAATGACTCTAACAATGATGATTCAGATATAGAAGGAGTAGAAGACACCCCAGAGTTCTCTCCAGAAGTATATGATGAAAGCATTCCGCAAGTGTCATTATCAACCATGATAGGTATATCACAACCTCAAACACTAAAATAAAGAGGACATATTAATAAAAACAACGTAATGGTTCTCATCAACACTGGCAGCACCCACAATTTTCTAGATTCAACCATGGCCAAAAGACTCAACATATTTACTTTTCCCATGCCTAATATGAAGGTAATGGTGGTCGATGGTAAGAAGATTGAGCAAGTAGGGAAATGCCATAAAGTCAAATTACAGATTAAAGACTTTAGTTTAGAATCTCCATTCTATGTCATACCATTAGGAGGAGTAGATGTGGTCTTAGGAATTCAATGGCTACAAACCTTAGGTACTTATTCTGCCAACCATCAAAAGAAGTTTATAATATTTAGGTGAGAAGGGTAGAAGCACAAGTTATATGGATTCCAAGCTTTATATGGATACGAGCCCCTGAAGTGGAAAGATTTTTCTTCAGTCCAATCAAATCTACCAGCAGTTAAAAACAAGCTAGAAGAACACCAAAAGGCCATCCAAGTTCTAAAAGAAAATATGAATATTGCATAGAATCGTATGAAGCAATAGGCTGACCGTAATCAAACTAAGAGATCATTTGAAGTTGGAGATTGGGTGTTTGTCAAGCTCGAACCGTATAAGCAGTTGTCCCTGAAACAAAAAGGAAAACATAAATTAGCTCCGAAGTTCTATGGTCTGTATCAAATTATCAAAAAGGTTAGTCAAGTCGCTTATGTGTTGAGCCTTCCCGATACAAGTCGTGTTCACAACGTCTTCCATGTGTCATGCTTAAAAAAAGCACTGGGTAACCATCAGTCATCCCAAACGACACTCCCAATTTTGGATGATGAAGGAAGGATCATTTTGGAGCCCGAAAGTATCCTATCTACCCGAGAAAAGAAGCTACGCTCTCGTGTTATTACGGAATATTTAATCAAATGGAAGGATTTGCTCGTAGAAGAAGCTTCTTGGGAATCCGAAGCGTTTTATCAACAACACCCGTCGTTACGTATGCTTTGAGGACAAAGCATCTTTAAGAGAGGGGCAATGTTATGTATAAATTATTAATTATTAGTTAAATATAGTTGTCTTAGGTTTATTAATGTGGAAGAGCATGATCAATGATCATGCCTCTTTGCGAAAGGACACCGTAAGGCTGTATTTAAAGCCTTGGTGATTCCCACTTGTAATCATCTCATCTTTTATTAATAATAATATATACTTATTCAAGTTTACCAGAGTTTTTACACTCCATCTCCATGTGCATCGCTTCTATTTGTCAAAGGATCTGCTGGACGCCTAGTTGGGTATCATCTCTGGGCACAGCTTCTAACTTCATAGCGACCTTGAGGGCTTTTCGTGGTGATTTGAAAGTTTGGTGACCCATAGGTACACAGAGGTGAGGTAGCAACATAGCAATGAACCATTCCGTGTGTTGTTTTTCATCACACTGAAATCCTCCTTCCCTGATCACCTTCTTCAGCCGTTGATCAGCCTCCCACACAGACTCAGAAGGCCCTTGCTTGAAATCCTTTAGATCGACCACTATTTGACAATAGGACTTAAGCTTCTTGAATTTTTGTTTCAAGGCGTTCTTGATCTCTTCAATGGTTGAGTTTTCATGTCGTCCAATGTATCCCATGTACCAATCGAAAGCTCTTCCTTCCAAGGAAAGGGACAATTGTGCCCTCTTCACCGCATCACTAGCTACGTTCTGCAAAGTCCATACCGATTCTGCAACAAACCAGAACTGATCCATGTCTTCATCTCCCACACCCTTAAAGGTAGGAAACTTCATGTGCGCAACCATGTCGTCTTCTGGTGGTGGGGGTGCAGGTGAGTTCTCAACCCTACGCTGGTTCGAGAGTGGCGTGGCTGGAGGACTCTGCACAGTTGCTTCTCTTACCAGGCTGTAGACAGATCTACCTCCTTCTAGGTCGATCCGATAGTATTTGCCACTTTGCATCGTACTCTTGTCCAAATCAAAGGTCATTCATTCGGTGTGACTACACAAAATATTTTTTTCGCACAGTAATATCTTAATCAACAATGGTAAAGTCTTCATAAACTTACCCTTAAATCCTTTGAAGAATATTCACTTTGCTTCAGAGTATGAGACGAATTGATCGATGGAAAATTCCGTCACTAATCCTCCTATCACGATGTCCACCCAGTGGTCTATGATGCGAGTGATGGTGTTATCAACTGTCTCTAACTGTTGGATCAATTTTGGGGTCCACTGTGTAACCCGCTCATCCTTCCAACACTTCTGAAATTCGACCAACCTTGCGAGCCACTCCTGGAGCTCGATCGCAATGGTTATGAAGAATATCTCGTAGATCTCTATGAAAATATACTTATTTTCCCAGTCTTTGGTGGTCAACCTCTTACTGCGGTTTTATTCCACTGCAAATTCCTGAACTTGTTGTTCGAACCATTCATCAATTTCTTTTCTTTCAGGTTTCCAGTATGGCCTTGGCATTACCCAGTCCCTCTCTCAAAATGCTCTTGGTCCCAGCAACGGAACCATTTGTTGGCTTGAGGGGTCCTGACCCAGGTTCGGAGGTTAAGGTTTGCCAACAAACCCATATACTACTGGCACTTTCGGCAGTGACCTGCTTGCGCAGGCCAAAGTCTCACCCGAAGTAGTATGGGAGGGTGCTAGAAATGGGTTTCCGCGCCCTGGGAGAGGGCAGGTAAGTTAGGCAGAGTTGTGTTCGACTTCACAAATATTAGATCACATATTACAGAACCCAGATCTATCAGTCCCTTCACATCCATGTGCGCAATACCATGTATAACCGCAACGAATAACACATATAGGAAAACAAAGAAACTATCGCAACTATTCTTGCATAAAGTCTAATAAACATATTCATATCAATAGTCAACGCAACATAGGTACTTAGCACAATTACCTGCGGAGCTCAATATAGAATTATGCATACCATAATAGATCTAGATCACGGTATAAACAAGTAACACAAGTACTTTCGCAACTTAAATCAATGACATAGAGCATACATAATCAGATATCACAGATTCAATAGATTCAGAGATTTCAACAGCCTTCTGCGTTCATTAATCCTTCAGATCCTTTTACAATACCCAAAACCCAACCTGCGCACATAGCAGCAGGGTCCGCACACAGCAGGACTGAGGATCTCCGTGCACACAGCCAGCAGGAGTCCTTTCCCCAAAAACCCAAAACAGATCTACTAATTCGCAATTTGCACTAATCTTAGTTCAAGTTTGTCTTATAACTCAAAAAGGTTCAACTACTTATACTACTTTAGCCTATGCATCCAATGGTTCACAAACCGTGGTTTGCGGACTCTTGGTCTACCCTTGACCCACTTACAATGCAATAGGGGCTTTGACCCACCCCAAAACCCCGCGTTAGACTAAATATAATAAAAAATATACAAAAATGGACCACATTCGCAGCTCTTATAGGAGACCCTGTTCCAACATAATTCAAGTTCCTTCTTCAATTTAGTTGCTCAAACTATTTACATTGTTTTATTACAAGCTTCCACCTTGCTGATGTTAAGACTTGTCCTCGAGTCTTACATGTCTTGGAGGATTAAATTGGAAAAATCACACTGAAGTAAAAACAAAACAAAAAATCAGAATTCATATTGGCCAAACAAGATGGTTTTCCGATATGAATTCGAATTTGTATTGTGCTAGTCTCCTGGAATTTCACAACCAAACTCTTTTATTATTTTTTATTTGTTATTATTTTTTATTCTTCTGGGACTAAGGAAGGAATATTATACTCTTCCATTATTTCCATATCGGTTTCTGTTGAAATTCTTTTTATAAAATCTTCTTTATTGATAGGCCTATTATAGACTTTAAGCCTATGTCCATTCACTACAAATGAAATTGACGCTTCATCTATTGTTTTTATTATCACTGCTCCATTGTCGAAGATCTCTTCTATCTCATATGGCCCAAGCCAATGAGTTGTAAATTTTGCCTTGAAATCTTTAAACTTGGAGAAAAACAATAGTGCCCAGTCTCCCTTTTGAAAAACATTATTCTTGATGAATCGATCATGCCATTTTATACTTGCTCTTGCACTAATGATGTATGTTCCACTGCCTACTGTCTTATTTCATCCAGTTCATTTAATTGAGTCACTCTTTGTGCTTGTTCTTCAGATAGTTCCATTCCCAACTTTGCTGCAAGTTTATATGTATTTATTTGAAATTATATGGGTAACAAGACTTCCTTACTATATACCAACTGGTATGGACTAAATCTAGTTTTGTTCTTCCATGTGATCCTGTAGGCCCATAGTGCATCTCTCAACTTTTTTGACCAGTCTTTTCTATTCATATGCACCATTTTTGTCATGATATTCTTCAAAAATTTGTTAGTGGAGTCCACTTATCCATTTGCTTGCGGATGGTATGAAGTAGATTTTCTATGTTTGATCTTTTACTTTTCTATGAGATCCCTTACAATCTTGGAGGTGAATTATGCTCCCTGGTCTGTAACAATTTGTCGTGGGACTCCATACCTTACAAACATTTCTTCAAATAGAAGATAAACAATTGTTTCTTATGTTTCTCTTGCCACTACCTTTGCCTCCACCCACTTAGTAACATAATATGTACATACCATGATGTACTTCTTTCTGTTTTATGGCGAGTTGACTAGAGCCCATTGCTCAAATGGTCCTATGAGTACATGTGGCTTCAATAGCATTTCATCTGATGCCACTGGTCTTCCAATTATTTGGCAGTTGTCACATCTCTTTACATAGGCCTTGGAGTCCTTGAAGATTGTCAGCCAGTAGTAGCCAAGTTTGAGCACTTTGTATGTCATCCGCTTGTCTGCAAAATGACCACCACATGGCTCGTCATGCGCTTTCAAAATATCTATAATCTTGTCTTCTCTAACACATTTTCTTATTTTCAGATTAGAACTAGTATAAAAGAGGTCACCATTGACCCAACTATATTTAGAACTTTCTCTAATTATCTTTCTTTTCTGTTTATTTGTGTAATGGCATGGTAGGATTCCATATGATAAATAGTTGGCTACATCTGCAAACAATGGAGTTTTGACAGTTATAGCAAATAGATGTTCATCTGGGAAATTATCTGAAACCAGATTTAGATCACCAGGTGAATGAAGTCTTGATAGAAAGTGTGCTACTTGATTATCCTTACCTGGTCGATCTCGTACAGTGATGTTAAATTCTTGCATCAATAATAGCCATCTAGTAATTCTGTTATTTTTAATTGCTTTTTTCATTAAATATATTATGGTTGAATGATCCTGTTAGCCCCCCTATGAAATTCTTGGCAAGCAAGCTGGGGGCTAGAATTGTTCAGGAGCCTCCAAGGAATGCCTTTCCTCTGTAAATTCGTCCTCCTTGGAGTCTCTCTGTGCTGTGCTTGAAGTGTACACCCTCTCTGCTGATCCCTTCCTCAAAAAGGGCCTTTATCCTTATACCCTGCAAACTTCCCCATTTCAACCTCTGTTTTCCGTTGCCAAAATCCCCTCCTTCCCTCATTATCCCTGTAAAACCTCCTTAAAATCCTGTTTTTGCCCCTGTCTTGGCCTTCCCTACCCTTCATTTCCCTACCGTTCCTACCTTTCGGCCTAAAAAATGCTTCAAAATACGGAAAAACCATAATATAAGGCCTGAAACCCCTTAGTCTTCATCCCGCGCCCCCTCTTCCTCCATAGAACCCGGTGCCGTGACCGTCCCTTAATCCTCCGGGAGCTCAAATTCTTCTAAACCTTTTAACGCGCCAGAAAATCATTCAAACCTTCGAAAATGTGCGGGTATTGGTTTTAGTATATTTTGTCTGGTCAATAGATCCCGACCGTCCGTTAAAAGGTCGATCCAACGACGCTGAACGCTCCCAAAGCCATGGACCCCGCCTGCATACGTCATCAGCCCAAATCCGCCGGTATTTCCCGCACCACCATTGCACGCAAGATGGTTTTCCCGGAGAGCCAGCGATCCCATTCATTCTCTGCTGCGTGTCTAGGCGCACTTTCAGGAAACAGCCATCCCGCGCATTAATCTTCGGATGAAAGCCGGGCAGCAGAATTCGCGATCACCGTCAGATTTTGGAGTCCTCATCCGACGGCTGCCACCTCCCAAAGCTGCACGTTTGTTATCTTGTCTCCACTGTGCGCGTGGTCCACCACCCGCCTTCTCCCAGCGTTGATCTTTCGGCGATCAACGGCCCAGATCATCCCCCTCATCGTTGACCATTCTACGGTACCCCGTCTCGCCACGTCATCGCCACATGTACGCCTCGTACATTCTCCGTCTCCATCACTATATCTTTGGTTTTGTCGTGTCTTTCAATGTTTTCGCTCCTCTATTACATGTATTCGCGCTGTGTCTTGTTTTTTTTTCCCCACCAGAGCATTCTGTCATCATTATTCGTGTTCTCTACCCAAGCCTCCATCTGCATGGCTGTTGTCCACGTTCACATTGTGTCCCCGCCACCTCCGTCGTCCACTATCATGTTTTTCCTCACAGTTTGTTGTTTTGCAGGGGTTCCAAAGGTTGAAGACAGCCATGGTTTTACATGGCAAGCTGCACAGAAAATATTTAATCCGGGGTTGGAAATGTTATAAAATGGTCAAAGGAAGCGGCCAGGAGTATTTTCATCAAGGACGGAAGATAGATTTTGAGCGCTGAAATCTTTCAGCGCCATTCAAAGCCCGAGCTACCCTGTCAGAAAAGACAGAGCGGCAAAGTGTATCAGCACAAAACAAAAGGGAGATTGGAGCTGGTTTATGAAGATCCTGAGCTTTAATCCAAATTTAAAGAGGCAAAGCAGAAGATCACAGACCCCGAGGATCAATTCGAAAGATCCTAAGCGCAGACTAAAGTAATATTAGGGTTTCGTCAGCATAATGTTTTCTTCTTTGTCAGGTACAGGGCACCCATACAACTTTATTACACGCCATGCCCCCGAAGGAGTTTTCCCACCAGGCTACAGCACAAAGACAGTCAGACATTAATGAGACAGACCTTCCTAGCAGTTCATTTCATTTTTGTTCAAATCACCTGGAGTACAACGAGCTAAAATGTCAAGATCATATCCAAAGCAGATCATCCTCTCACAGGAAGGGTAACAGAGATTAAATATACAACATGTAAAGCAAAATGGGTTCCGGCCCTGCATTCATTGTCTTGTTTTAAGATACATTTAATTTTCACCTACCTTCCCGGTTGATCTCAGGTTCATCCTTTGCTATAAAGCACAGAAGGATATCATTGTAATGGTTGTTGATGCATTATCAGTGAATTGCAAGCATTTTTGTCCCGAGCCAAATTCTCTGTGTAATGATTGTATGATAGGCTGAGAAATATGATGTATTCAGGCTGAATGTAAAAGCTTTGGGCAGTGATGTACCTGATTGGTATTGTGTTTAACATGATAAGCAGTTTTCATTGGATCCTGATCTACAACAGTTGGTGATGTTTTTCTCATCTCTGCGTTTATTTCCATTTCATTTCATGTTCTTCTGACTGGCATCTGAACGCATGACATAAGATTTACCCTTGTTAGGTACCTTATGTCCCAGCTCTCTCGGTCTTTAATGTTTTCTGCTCATATGTGTATCTGAATATTGTTTTGATTGACTAAACCAGTGTAGTGGATGATTATTGCCTGCTCTCTGATGTGCAAGTTAATAGAATCAATGTTCAGATGTTTTTGTTAAGATTTAATTGAAAGAGGTTAGGAACATTGGGAGGTGTAAAGCCTGTCGCTGCCTCTTCATAACCTGCCCTTCCATACAAACCTTTTCAAGACCCCTTGTGTTGCCTATGGTTTTGTCCAAGCAGGCCTGGAGTTAAATGACCTCTGGCATGATCTATAGACGGAATCAGATGGTTTTCCATTCTTCATTCTCATTCCTTAGTGTTCCATCCCACCAATCAGTCTTTGAGATCCAAATGCTCTAGATGACTAGCCCAACTAAAGCTTACACGTTGAACATAAGTAAATCCTTTCTTGACTCCATTGCCCAATGGCCTTGATGTTTCCTGAGTTATCTATCCTTGCCTAGCCTCCTTCTTTACCCATCCTTGTCTTATGATGAAACCTTCCTTCCTGATTCTCAACAACCAAACTCAAACAATCAAACAAGCAACCTTGAGCCTATAACTAGCCTAAAATCACAATTGAGAACTTCAAAGACATATATCCTTTGATAATCATAGAGAGATCCCTCTCTGGACCTAGGAGGGCTAGATCCTAAGGTCTGAAAGTGGTTCTATGTTGTCTCATCTTTTGGTGTTTCCAACCTTGCCAAAACATGGGAACCCCAACATAATGGCGACTCCACTGGGGACTTTCTGAGTACTTTCATCTTGTTGCATCTCCAAGCCTCAGAAAACCTAGAACCTCTTTTTAGGCTGGCAATAAAACACTTATCCTTCCTATTCCACTTGCCTCTGGTGTGTTTTACCCCTTACTCTCAAACAGAGCCTGGTAAGGGCCAAGTAGCCTCCGGATCCCATCCTCTTTAGGAGGTGACACATCTGGTAAATGCCCTCCCAGTCCATCTCTGGTTTGAGTTTGTTGTGTTTTGTGGGATATTCCTGAAAAAGATATTTCCTCATCACTGCGGTGGACAGTGTACCCCCTAGAAACATCCTAAACCTTCCACCTGGCGACTCCATTGTTCCCAAACGAAAAGACTCCACTGGTGATCAGTAGGCCTGCTGATTACCTTGGTTTCACATAAGACTCCACTGGGAGACCAAATTCAAAGCATAATGAAGGTTCCACTGGGGGACCAGCCCTGAGACAACATCAACCACAGCATAAATAACTAGTAGGGTTAAGCTGCTTGGCTAAAAATTACACTCTGGCTCAGAGAATCATTCATACAAGAAATTTCCCTGATCCAAACCCACTTGAAATAGTTGATAATCCTGAGAAAATCCTTAAAAGAACACCTACAAATAGGAGATCAACCATTTCCAGCAATATTCAGAGAGCCAATTCTGCACCAGAAGATCTTGCAGCTCTATTAGACCCTTTCTTCGACCTAGACCTTTGAAACAGATTACCTAGGTGTTTCAGACCAGTCGGACCCTAGAGACAGTGAAACCCCTCCTTCCACACCACCTGATCTCCACTTTCTCCAAAACTTGGGGCTTTCTCACCCGAGATTTGCTCAACAGACTTTTGCTTGTCCAAACATCCCTGTCATCCAAATACCAGCTGCTCAAGCCAACCCTATACCCCACCAGAACATCATCATGGCAGCCTGGTATGCACCTCTAGTCCTACCTCAGCCTCTACTACCCTTACCAAATGATTATCAATCAAAGATCCCACACTTCCCTGCTAAAGAGCCTACAACAGCACAGCAACATGTAGATAAAATGGAAGACTCTTTTGACTATATGGAAATTGATGATGAAACAATCAAAATGAGAATTTTTGCCCAGAGCTTAGGAGGGGATGTGAAGAAATGGTTTAAAAACCTACCTGCTGGTAGTATCCAAGATCTCCCTGCATTATATCAGACCTTCATAGACAAATGGGAAGTTAGGGCAAACCCTCGCCAGCTCCTAGCAGAATACATGACCCTTAAAAGGAACGTGGGAGAAAGTGTCCATGATTACACAACAAGATTTAACAGCATTTACAATGCCCTCCCTCCACATATGAAACCTCCACAAGGCATGGCCCTAGCAAAGTACCCTGATGGGTTTGATGCTGACATGGCCTATGAGCTTAGAGATAAAGAGTACACCACCCTGGAGGATATGCAGAAAGGGGCAGTAAACATAGAGGAAAATTTGATTGAGAAAAGGGCCAAACTGAGAGAGGATGATCAACCCTCATCTTCATATTGGGATGAGGAAAGATTAGAAACTGAAGAGTACAGACTTGGGTTCCAAAATGCCATGTTACAGTTCAGAGAGCAATATGAGCTTAGGAGCAAAAAGAACCAAGACATTTCCAAAACCAAAACTCCCGAGGTTACCATCAAGAAAAGGCCTGAAAAATCTTCTAAAGTAACTCCTGTGAACAACAATTCAACAGCCAAGAGTTCTGAGAGTAACAAAGAAAAGGACAACCAAAGCATGGAAAAACAGGGTCAACAAACCAGTAGCACTAGCACCTCAGTTAGTGCTCCTGATAAAACTATTTCTACACATGTACATAATGAGAAAACACAAACTGATTCAGCCACTAAAACAGTGGCAAATAAAACAGAGTTGAACACTTCCAAGAGTCAATCCACTTTCAGTTTAGAAAGTGAGATTGCAAAAATCAAAATATCTGTACCATTATCTGAGTTGGCCACTCAGGATGCATATAAGGGCCAAATTTTGAAAGCATTGAATTTAGGGGAAAACACTGATTCTGTAAACTTGAATGATGATCAGCCTGCCCTCTTGTTTGGTCCTAAGATTGAAGGAAAGTTTCAAGAAGGGGTAGTACCACCTTTCTATATTAGTCTCAACATTCATGATAAAATACTCCACAATGCAATGCATGATTTTGGAGCCTCACACAACCTGATGCCTAAGGTAGTTATGGAGAGGTTAGGCCTAGAAATCACCAGACCCTATAAAGACTTGTATTCTTTTGACTCGAGTAGAGTAAAATGTCTTGGCCTGATCAAAGACTTGTGTGTGAGTTTGACTTAGATTCCTGCAAAATGTATGGTCATGGATGTAGTGGTGGCAGACGTGCCACCCAAGTATGGCATGTTATTATCTAGATCATGGGGAGCCAAGCTGCAAGGCACCATGCAGATGGATGGCTCATATGCCACTATTCCTATATTTGGCCAATTAAGAAGACTATATAGAGAATCCCAAATGAAATTCCTAGTCAGCAGCCCCGAGAAACCTGAAAATTCACCATTATATTTTGTACATACCGACCTTGAATCCTTCATCTTTTGTAATGATGAATCCTTAGGAGAGCCAGAGTCCCAGAATAGGCATACAAATGAGAACACCGAGCCTATGGACCTCCACATAATAGCCACTCCGGAATAATATGATCAGGAAAACCATGGGCAGCACACTGAAAACGAAGAGGAAATCAGTAATGAAGCCTGTAGGATCTGTGGTGGACCTCTCACTCCAAGTGAAACAGAAACAGAACAAGAACAACAAGCTAACCACCTCCCTGACATCCATGGCCTCTATGAACAACAAGATAGTTTACAACCTAGTACAGACCTCCCAACTCAACCTAATGGCTAACCCAGCTGTAAGGGAGAAAGTGAAGTGGAAGTAAACAAAGAACCCTTGTGGGAAATGAAATTTGATGGGTCCTGTACTAGACAAAGCGCTGGAGCAGGAGTGTGGCTGCGTAACACCGAAAATGACCACGCGGAGAGCCATGCTGTCAATCTGCATTTCAAATGCACGAATAACATTGCAGAATATGAGGCTCTAATCTTGGGCTTAAATCTGTTGAAAAAATTAGGAGCCCGTAAGATAGTCGTGAGAGGAGATTCTGAGTTAGTGATCAAACAGATGAATGGTGAGTATTCGGCAAAACACCCCAGGCTTAGGGCATATAGGAATGATACTCTAGATTTGCTGAAAACGTTTGTCGAATATGATCTAGTATCCATTCCTAGGGGTCAAAACGCTATTGCAAATGGACTAGCCTGCCTAGCTAGCTCATATCCTAAGGCCCCAATTGACCAAAAAATCATCATTCAGACTAAATTCAGGCCTCCAGTGCCAGACAATGAAAAATATTGGCAGGTCTTTGAAGGAGACAAACAGATCGAAGATTTCCTGGTGGGCAGGAATGAGTTTGAATTTTCTGATTCAGACTCAAAATCTGATGACAGCTGCCCAAGTGAGGATTCCCCAGATGAACTGGAAACACCTTGTAGTATAGAAATAAATTCTTTTTCTGAAGAAACTGGAGATTCAGCCATAAAACGTGAAAACACAGATAGAGAAGAAATGGAGGTGCTGCAAGCCAAAGACAAGAACATACCAAGAGGCTTAGCACCCTTAAAGGACCTCTTTGATTTCGATGATGTTGCAAAGAAGCCCACAATAGAACATGCAGAATCAGATGTAGAAGAATGCAACATGGGCACTGAAGATAAGCCCAAAATGATAAAACTGGCTAAGTCTATACCTGCAGACATGAAGAAAAGATACATTGACTTGTTTAAGGAATTCATTGATGTGTTTGCATGGAGCTACGAAGACTTAAAGGCCTATGACACCAACATCATACAACACAAGATACCACTGAAGGAAAATTAGAAACCTTTCAGACAAAAACTCCGTAGGATTAATCCAAAACAATTGCCTGCAGTAGAGAAGGAAATTAAAAAGATGTATGAGGCAGGCATAATTGTCCCTGTAAGGTTTTCTGATTGGGTTTCAAACTTAGTGGCTATAAGGAAGAAGACAGGGGAGATCAGACTATGCATAGATTTCAGAAACCTGAATAGAGCCTCCCTGAAAGACAACTACCCCTTACCTAGAATGGAACATATCTTACAGAAGGTAGTAGGCTCTAAAAGAATCTCCCTGCTTGATGGTTTTTCAGGATACAACCAAGTTCTGTTACTTCCAGAAGATCAACTCAAAACAGCTTTCACCACTCCATGGGGCACCTTCATGTATGTGAAAATGCCTTTTGGATTGATGAATGCTGGAGCTACCTTCCAGACAGCAATGGATATTGATTTCTCATATGAGATTGGACACTTCATAGTTATCTACTTGGATGACTTAACCGTCTTTTCCAAAACAGAAGAAGAACACTTAAAACATCTGAGGAAAGTTTTTGAAAAATGTAGAAGGTATGGTCTGTCCCTAAATCCTAAGAAGACTGTTTTCGGGCTACAAGAAGGAAAGCTTCTTGGCCACATTATATCCGAGAAAGGGATTAGGATAGACCCCCAGAGAGTTGAGGGAATACTTCAAATTACACATCCAAGAAACATCAAGGAGCTACAGTCCTTCATTGGGAAGATCAATTTCCTTAGAAGATTTATCCCCAACCTTGCTGAGCATCTTAGGAAAATGACTGAAATGCTGAAGAAAGATGCTGGAATTAAGTGGACTGTCGAAGCCAAGAAATCTTTTGAGTCAGTAAAGCTTGCACTCACCCGGGCCCCTGTCCTTATCAGCCCTGACTTTTCAAAAGATTTTCTGATCTTTTCATTCGCTTCCCCACATACAATAGCTGCAGTTTTGCTGCAGAAAAAATCAGAAGGTAATGAACAGCCTATAGCCTTCTTCAGTAAAGCCTTAAGAGATGCACCCTTAAAGTACAACATCATGGAAAAGAAGGCCTATGCCCTGATTAGGGCCTTAAAAGACTTTAGGGTGTACATTCTGCACTCCCACACCATTGCCTATGTGCCAAATATAGTGGTCAAAGATATCCTGTCCCAAGACGCAGATGGAAAAGGGGCAAATGGATTGCTACAATTTTAGAATATGACATTGAAATCAAACCCACCAAGCTGATCAAAGGTCAAGGCCTGGCCTAATTGATGGTTGAATCTAATCTACAGGCCCTTGATATTAACATGATGAATGCCCTGGATGAGCAGGAAGGATTGCCCCATCCAACTGTTGAGGAGCAGTTTCAGAACTCTCCTTGGTACACTGATATCCTTTACGTGCTCACACACCTCAATGCCCCTCCGGAACTGTCCAAAAAAAAGGCCAGATTCATAAAACTCAAAGCTAGAAATTACTGCATTATGAATGAGAGTCTATATTGGAAAAATCCAAATGGCCTTTTACTGAAATGCTTGTCTGAAACTGAAGCCGAAAGAATCAAACAAGAATTCCATGCTGGGGAGTATGGAGGCCACCTGAGTTGGAAGGCCACTGCAAATAAGATACTCAGGGCTGGGTACTATTGGCCTACACTCTTTAGTGATGTCTATAAAATGATTCTGGCCTGCCACAAATGCCAAATCTTTGAGGGCAAAAGAAAGCTCCTTCCCCTCCCTCTGCAACCCATCACCATAGAAGGTCCCTTCATGCAATGGGGCTTAGACTTCATTGGAGAAATCCACCCCTCTTCTTCTGGGCAACACAAGTGGATCTTGACTGCTACTGATTACTTCACTAAGTGGATTGAAGCCATACCCACTAGGAATGCCACTGATTCTGTCATCATTAGGTTCCTAGAAGACTTCATCTTATCTCGGTTTGGCTGCCCAAGGAAAATAATCACTGACAATGCTGCTGCTTTTGGATCCAAAAGAATGATTGATTTCTGTCACAAGTACGGAATTGCACTTGGAAATTCAACTGCCTATTACCCCCAGGGTAATGGCCTAGCTGAATCGTCAAATAAAAGCCTGGTTACAATCATTAAGAAGTTGTTGGAAGAGAACAAAATGTCATGGCATAAAAAGTTGATACAAGCCTTGTGGGCAGACAGGCTCACTGCAAAGAAATCTATTGGCATGTCACCCTTCCAGCTGGTTTATGGGACAGAAGCAATCTTTCCTACTAGCCTTGGGATACCAGTGGTAAAGCTTATCCAAGAAATCCAATCAGAAGAGGACAGCATGATAAGGAGAATTAATGAAACAATCCATCTTCAGCAAACAAGGGAGCAGGTTTATGACAGAGCTGTCAAAGTGTAGGAAAACATGAAGAGACAGTTTGACAAAAGAACCAAAGCAGCAAATTTCAAAGTTGGGGACAAGGTCCTGAAGTGGGATTCAAGAAGAGAGGATAAAGGCAAACATGGCAAATTCGACAGCTTGTGGCAAGGTCCCTTCATCATTCAAGCCACTGTGGGTCCTAATGCGTTTTTCTTGCAAGAACTTGATGGTTCCAAGTTGTTTGGGGGTCCTATCAATGGCAAGATGCTCAAACACTATTTCTGCTAATTCTCCATTTCCAGTTTCATTTCCATTGTATATATCGTTGCAAATTTTCATTTTCAGCAAAAAAGAGAAGAAATTGTTCCAAAAAACAGAATGAAAAGAGAGGTTCAGACATGCTCAAAACATGAACCTCTGAGGCAAAAGGATTGGCTCTAATAAACTCAAAATCTGAGCCGAAAGGAAGCAGAATAGCTGAACCAAACAAGCTCAAAATCTGGATCAGCAGAGGAAATAAAATCAGCTCTAACATGCCTAAAATCAGAGCTAAAACAAAGAAAGAAGGATATTTTCAAAACTGCAGATTTCATGCCTTCACAGTTTTGTTGCAGTTTGCTACAAAGTTTTCACTCCAGCAAGTCAGACAGTCTAATCTTGGCTTGGTTGTGTTTAAATTTCCTGTCTTAGAATGTAGGTGAAGAAACCTGTTGGACAGTTTAATCCCAACAGGTAGTAGTTTAGGTAGAGAATTGTATGAGGCCAACAGTCTAATCTGGCCTCATGGAGTAATAAGGGTAGAATTAGAATAGGTTTGATTTTGTTTTGCAAAATAAAATGTGAAGGGTCTGCTAGTTCAAATGCACCCAAGGGAAAATTGTTAGAGCTCTAGTTTGGGTAGGTAGATTGGTTGGGAAAATGTTTCTGTTGATTTGTGTATCTAATATACTGTGGCAGCTAATCTAAAGAAAGAAGAAAGATGGCTTATAGCAGCAGGCATCTGGCCTACTCCAAGAGATCATTTTCTGAATTCTTGACTCCTTCAAGAAGAAGCCATCCCCATGTGGAGCCACTGTTAGCCCCCCTATGAAATTCTTGGCAAGCAAGCTGGGGGCTAGAATTGTTCTAGAGCCTCCAAGGAATGCCTTTCCTCTGTAAATTCGTCCTCCTTGGAGTATCTCTATGCTGTGCCTGAAGCGTACACCCTCTCTGCTGATCCCTTCCTCAAAAAGGGCCTATATCCTTATACCCTGCAAACTTCCCCATTTCAACCTCTGTTTTCCGTTGCCAAAATCCCCTCCTTCCCTCATTATCCCTGTAAACCCTCCTTAAAATCCTGTTTTTGCCCCTATCTTGGCCTTCCCTACCCTTCATTTCCCTACCGTTCCTCCCTTTAGGCCTAAAAAATGCTTCGAAATACGGAAAAACCATAATATAAGGCCTGAAACCCCTTAGTCTTAATCCCGCACCCCCTCTTCCTCCATAGAACCCGGTGCCGTGACCGTCCCTTAATCCTCCGAGAGCTCAAATTATTTTAAACCTTTTAACGCGCCAGAAAATCATTCAAACCTTCGAAAATGTGCGGGTATTGGTTTTAGTATATTGTGTCTAGTCAACAGATCCCGACCGTCCGTTAAAAGGCCGATCCAACGACGCTGAATGCTCCCAAAGCCATGGACCCCGCCTGCATACGTCATCAGCCCAAATCCGCCGGTAATTCCTGCACCACCATTGCACGCAGGATGGTTTTCCCGGAGAGCCAGCGATCCCATTCATTCTCTGCCGCGTGTCCAGGCGCACTTTCAGGAAACAGCCATCCCGCGCATTAATCTTCGGATGAAAGCCGGGCAGCGGAATTCGCAATCACCGTCAGATTTTGGAGCCCTCATCCGACGGCTGCCACCTCCCAAAGCTGCACGTTTGTTATCCCGTCTCCACCGTGTGCGTGGCCCACCGCCCGCCTTCTCCCAGCGTTGATCTTTCGGCGATCAACGGCCCAGATCATCCCCCTCATCGTTGACCATTCCACGGTACCCCGTCTCGCCACGTCATCGCCACATGTACGCCCCGTACATTCTCCGTCTCCATCACTATATCTTTGGTTTTGTCGTGTCTTTCAATGTTTTTGCTCCTCTATTACATGTATTCGTGCTATGTCTCGTTTTTTTTTCCCCACCAGAGCATTATGTCGTCATTATTCGTGTTCTCTACCCAAGCCTCCATCTGCATGGCTGTTGTCCACGTTCACATTGTGTCCCCGCCACCTCCGTCATCCGCTATCATGTTTTTCCTCACAGTTTGTTGTTTTGCAGGGGTTCCAAAGGTTGAAGACCGCCATGGTTTTACATGGCAAGCTGCGTAGAAAATATTTAATCCGGGGTTGGCAATGTTATAAAATGGTCAAAGGAAGCGGCCAGGAGTACTTTCATCAAGGACGGAAGATAGATTTTGAGCGCTGAAATATTTCAGCACCATTCAAAGCCCGAGCTACCCTGTCAGAAAAGACGAAGCGGCAAAGTGTATCAACACAAAACAAAAGGGAGATTGGAGCTGGTTTATGAAGATCCTGAGCTTTAATCCAAATTTAAAGAGGCAAAGCAGAAGATCACAGACCCCGAGGATCGATTCGAAAGATCCTAAGCGCAGACTAAAGTAATATCAGGGTTTCGTCAGCAGAATGTTTTCTTCTTTGTCAGGTACAGGGCACCCATACAACTTTATTACACGCCATGCCCCTGAAGGAGTTTTCCCACCAGGCTACAGCTCAAAGACATTCAGACATTAATGAGACAGACCTTCCTAGCAGTTCATTTCATTTTTGTTCAAATCACCTGGAGTACAACGAGCTAAAATGTCAAGATCATATCCAAAGCAGATCGTCCTCTCACAGGAAGGGTAACAGAGATTAAATATCTGACATGTAAAGCAAAAATGGAGTTCCGACCTGCCATTCATTGTCTTGTTTTAAATTTGTTTAATTTTCTACCTTCTGGTCGATCTCGAGTTCATCCTTTGCTATAAAGGACAGAAGGATATCATTGTAATGGTTGTTGATGCGTTATCAGTGAATTGAAAGAATTTTTGTCCTGAGCCAAGTTCCCTGTGTAATGATTGTATGATAGGCTGAGAAATATGATGTATTCAGGCTGAATGTAAAAGCTTTGGGCAGTGATGTACCTGATTGGTATTGTGTTTAACATGATAAGCAGTTTTCATTGGATCTTGATCTACAGCAGTTGGTGATGTTTTTCTCATCTCTGCATTTATTTCCATTTCATTTCATGTTCTTCTGACTGGCATCTGAACGCATGACATAAGATTTACCCTTGTTAGGTACCTTATGTCCCAGCTCTCTCAGTCTTTAATGTTTTCTGCTCATATGTGTATCTAAATATTGTTTTTAATTGACTAAACCAGTGTAGTGGATGATTATTGCCTGCTCTCTGATGTGCAATTTAATAGAATCAATGTTCAGATGTTTTTGTTAAGATTTAATTGAAAGAGGTTAGGAACATTGGGAGGTTTAGAAGCCTGTCTCTGCCTCTTCATAACCTATCCCTTCCATATAAGCCTTTTCAAGATCCCTTGTGTTGCCTATGGTTTTGTCCAAGCAGGCCTGGAGTTAAATGACCTCTGGCCTGATCTATAGACGGAATCAGATGGTTTTCCATCCTTCATTCTCATCCCTTAGTGTTCCATCCCACCAATCAATCTTTGAGATCCAAATGCTCTAGATGACTAGCCCAATTGAAGCTTACACATTGAACATAAGTAAATCCTTTCTTGACTCCATTGCCCAATGGCCTTGATGTTCCCTGAGTTATCTATCCTTGCCTAGCTTCCTTCTTTACCTATCTTTGTCTTATGGTGAAACCTTCCTTCCTGATTCTCAACAACCAAACTCAAACAACCAAACAAACAACCTTGAGCCTATAACTAGCCTAAAATCACAATTGAGAACTTCAAAAACACATATCCTTTGATAAGCATAAAGAGATCCCTCTCTGGACCTAAGAGGGCTAGATCCTGAGGTCTGAAAGTGGTTCTATGTTGTCTCATCTTTTGGTATTACCGACCTTGCCAAAACATGGGAACCCCAACATAATGGCGACTCCACTGGGGAATTTCTGTGTACTTTCATCTTGTTGCATCTCCAAGCCTCAGAAAACCTAGAACCTCTGTTTAGGTTGGCAGTAATACACTCATCCTTCCTATTCCATTTACCTCTAGTGTGTTTTACCCCTTACTCTCAGACGGAGCCTGGTAAGGGCCAGGTAGCCTCTGGATCTCATCCTCTCTAGGAGGTGACACATCTGGTAAATGCCCTCCCAGTCCATCTCTGGTTTGAGTTTGCTGTGTTTTGTGGGATATTCCTGAAAAGGATATTTCCTCATCACTGCGGTGGACAGTGTACCCCCTAGAAACATCCTAAACCTTCCACTTGGCGACTCCATTGTTCCCAAACGAAAAGACTCCACTGGTGATCAGTAGGCCTACTGATTACCTTGGTTTCACATAAGACTCCACTGGGAGACCAAATTCAAAGCATAATGAAGGCTCCACTGGGGGACCAGCGCTGAGACAACGTCAACCACAGCAGAAATAACAAGTAGGGTTAAGCTGCTTGGCTAAAAATTACACTCTGGCTCACAGAACCATTCATACAAGAGCTTTCCCTGATCCAAACCCACCTGAAATAGTTGATAATCCTGAGAAAATCCTTAAAAGAACACCTGCAAGTAGGGGATCAACCATTTCCAACAACATTCATAGAGCCAATTCTGCACCAGAAGATCTTGCAGCTCTATTAGACCCTTTCTTCGACCTAGACCTTCAAAACAGATTACCTAGGACTAGGTCATTCAGTGTTTCAGACCAGCCGTACCCTAGGGACAGTGAAATCCCTCCTTCCACACCACCTGATATCCACTTTCTCCAAAACTTTGGGCTTTCTCACCCGAGATCTACTCAACAGACTTCTGCTGGTCCAAACATCCCTGTCATCCAAATACCAGCTGCTCAAGCCAACCCTATACCCCACCAGAACATCATCATGGCAGCCTGGTATGCACCTCTAGTCCTACCTCAGCCTCTACTGCCCTTACCAAATGATTATCAATCAAATATCCCGCATTTCCCTGCTAAAGAGCCTACAACAGCACAGCAGCATGTTGATAAAATGGAAGACTCTTTTGACTATATGGAAATTGATGATGAAACAATCAAAATGAGAATTTTTGCACAGAGCCTGGGGGGAGAGGTTAAAAAGTGGTTTAAAAACCTACCTGCTGGTAGTATCCAAGATCTCCTTGCTTTATACCAGACTTTCATCAACAAATGGGAAACTAGAGCAAACCCTCGCCAGCTCCTAGCAGAATACATGTCCCTTAAGAGGAACGTAGGAGAGAGTGTTCATGATTATACCACTAGTTTCAACAGTATTTATAATGCTCTCCCTCCACACATGAAACCTCCACAAGGTATGGCCCTAGCAAAATATCCTGATGGATTTGATGCTGACATGGCCTATGAGCTTAGAGATAAAGAGTACACCACCCTGGAGGATATGCAGAAAGGGGCAGTAAACATAGAGGCAAATTTGATTGAGAAAAGGGCCAAACTGAGAGCTGAGAAGAGAGTAACATACAAGGATGACACTATAGCCTCCACTTCAGATCCAAATATTGAAAAATTGTCTAACAATGTGGATAAGCTATACCAAATGATGGAAAATATGGGTGTCACTCCAAACATGAACCAAAATCAAAACTTTAGAAGAAACAACAACACTCCCAACAGACAGAAAGAGTCAGATCAACAAATCATTCCCCCGTTTCAAAACTTCCTAGACGAGGATGAGGGAATCATAGAATATTCTGAAGGGAATACTATTAACATGTTTGAAACAGAGGACTCAATTCTGAACTGTGACTCGGAGGATGATCAACCCTCATCTTCATATTGGGATGAGGAAAGATTAGAAACTGAAGAGTACAGACTTGGGTTCCAAAATGCCATGTTACAGGTCAGAGAGCAATATGAGCTCAGGAGCAAAAAGAACCAAGACATTTCCAAAACCAAAACTCCCGAGGTTACCATCAAGAAAAGGCCTGAAAAATCTTCTAAAGTAACTCCTATGAACAACAATTCAACAGCCAAGAGTTCTGAGAGTAACAAAGAAAAGGACAACCAAAGCATGGAAAAACAGGGTCAACAAACCAGTAGCACTAGCACCTCAGTTAGTGCTCCTGATAAAATTGTTTCTACACATGTACATAATGAGAAAACACAAACTGATTCAGCCACTAAAACAGTGGCAAATAAGACAAAGTTGAACACTTCCAAGAGTCAATCCACTTTCAGTTTAGAAAGTGAGATTGCAAAAATCAAAATATCTGTACCATTATCTGAGTTGGCCACTCAGGATGCATATAAGGGCCAAATTTTGAAAGCCTTGAATTTAGGGGAAAACACTGATTCTGTAAACTTGAATGATGCTCAGCCTGCCCTCTTGTTTGGTCCTAAGATTGAAGGAAAGTTTCAGGAAGGGGTAGTACCACCTTTCTATATTAGTCTCAACATTCATGATAAAATACTCCACAATGCAATGCATGATTTTGGAGCCTCACACAACCTGATGCCTAAGGTAGTTATGGAGAGGTTAGGCCTAGAAATCACCAGACCCTATAAAGACTTGTATTCTTTTGACTCGAGTAGAGTAAAATGTCTTGGCCTGATCAAAGACTTGTGTGTGAGTTTGACTCAAATTCCTGCGAAATGTATGGTCATGGATGTAGTGGTGGCATACGTGCCACCCAAGTATGGCATGTTATTATCTAGATCATGGGGAGCCAAGCTGCAAGGCACCATGCAGATGGATGGCTCATATGCCACTATCCCTATATTTGGCCAATCAAGAAGACTATATAGAGAATCCCAAATGAAATTATTAGTCAGCAGCCCCGAGAAACCTGAAAATTCACCATTATATTCTGTACATACCGACCTTGACTCCTTCATCTTTTGTAATGACGAATCCTTAGAAGGGCCAAAGTCCCAGAATAGGCATACGAATGAGAACACTGAGCCTATAGACCTCCACATAATGGCCACTCTGGAAGAATATGATCAGGAAAACCATGGGCAGCACACTGAAAACGAAGAGGAAATCAGCAATGAAGCCTGTAGGATCTGTGGTGGACCTCTCACTCCAAGTGAAACAGAAACAGAACAAGAACAACAAGCTAACCACCTCCCTGACATCCATGACCTCTATGAACAACAAGATAGTTTACAACCTAGTACAGACCTCCCAACTCAACCTAATGGCGAACCCAGCTGTAAGGGAGAAAATGAAGTGAGTAAAGCAAAGAACCCTTGTGGGAAATGAACTGATTTGTCTGTACTAGACAAAGCATTTGGAGCAGTGTCGTTGTGATTCAACGAAAACGACCACGAAATGCAGACTCAAAATAATCTGCATTTCAAAAAAATGCCTGGTTTGATACTTGAGAATATGAGGCTCTAATCTTGGGCTTAAATCTGTTGAAAAAATTAGGAGCCCGAAGGATAATCATGAGAGGAGACTCTGAGTTAGTAATCAAACAGATGAATGGTGAGTATTCGGCAAAACACCCCAGGCTTAGGGCATATAGGAATGATACTCTAGATTTGCTGAAAACGTTCATTGAATATGATTTAGTATCCATTCCTAGAGGTGAAAACGCTATTGCAGATGGACTAGCATGCCTAGCTAGCTCCTATCCTAAAGCCCCAGTTGACCAACAAATCATCATTCAGACTAAATTCAGGCCTGCAGTGCCAGACAATGAAAAATATTGGCAGGTCTTTGAAGGAGACAAACAGATCGAAGATTTCCTGGTGGGCAGGAATGAGTTTGAATTTTCTGATTCAGAGTCAAAATATGATGACAGCTGCCCAAGTGAGGATTCCCCAGATGAACTAGAAACACCTTGTAGTATAGAAATAAATTCTTTTTCTGAAGAAACTGGAGATTCAGCCATAAAACGTGAAAACGCAGATAGAGAAGAAATGGAGGTGTTGCAAGCCAAAGACAAGAACATACCAAGAGGCTTAGCACCCTTAGAGGACCTCTTTGATTTCGATGATGTTGCAAAGAAGCCCACAATAGAACATGCAGAATCAGATGTAGAAGAATGCAACATGGGCACTGAAGATAAGCCCAAAATGATAAAACTGGCTAAGTCTATACCTGCAGACATGAAGAAAAGATACATTGACTTGTTTAAGGAATTCATTGATGTGTTTGCATGGAGCTACGAAGACTTAAAGGCCTATGACACCAACATCATACAACACAAGATACCACTGAAGGAAAATCAGAAACCTTTCAAACAAAAACTCCGTAGGATTAATCCAAAACAATTGCCTGCAGTAGAGAAGGAAATTAAAAAGATGTATGAGGTGGGCATAATTGTCCCTGTAAGGTTTTCTGATTTGGTTTCAAACTTAGTGGTTGTAAGGAAGAAGACAGGGGAGATCAGACTATGCATAGATTTCAGAAACCTGAATAGAGCCTCCCTGAAAGACAACTACCCCTTACCTAGAATGGAACATATCTTACAGAAGGTAGTGGGCTCTAAAAGAATCAACCTGCTTGATGGTTTTTCAGGATACAACCAAGTTCTGGTACTCCCAGAAGATCAACTCAAAATAGCTTTCACCACTCCATGGGGCACCTTCATGTATGTGAAAATGCCTTTTGGATTGATGAATGCTGGAGCTACCTTCCAGAGAGCAATGGATATTGCTTTCTCAGATGAGATTGGACACTTCATAGTTATCTACTTGGATGACTTAACCGTCTTTTCCAAAACAGAAGAAGAACACTTAAAACATCTGAGGAAAGTTTTTGAAAAATGTAGAAGGTACGGTCTGTCCCTAAATCCTAAGAAGACTGTTTTTGGACTGCAAGAAGGTAAGCTTCTGGGCCACATCATATCCGAGAAAGGGATTAGGATAGACCCCCAGAGAGTTGAGGGAATACTTCAAATTACACATCCAAGAAACATCAAGGAGTTACAGTCCTTCATTGGGAAGATCAATTTCCTTAGAAGATTTATCCCCAACCTTGCTGAGCATCTTAGGAAAATGACTGAAATGCTGAAGAAAGATGCAGGAATCAAGTGGATTGTTGAAGCCAAAAAATGTTTTGAGTCAGTAAAGCTTGCACTCACCCAGGCCCCTGTCCTTATCAGCCCTGACTTTTCAAAATATTTTCTGATCTTTTCATTTGCCTCCCCACACACAATAGCTGCAGTTTTGCTGCAGAAAAATTCGGAAGGTAATGAACAGCCTATAGCCTTCTTCAGTAAAGCCTTAAGAGATGCACCCTTAAAGTACAACATCATGGAAAAGCAGGCCTATGCCCTGATTAAGGCCTTAAAATACTTTAGGGTGTACATTCTGCACTCCCACACCATTGCCTATGTGCCAAATATAGTGGTCAAAGATATCCTGTCCCAAGACGCAGATGGAAAAGGGGCAAATGGATTGCTACAATTTTAGAATATGACATTGAAATCAAACCCACCACGCTGATCAAAGGTCAACGCCTGGCCCAATTGATGGCTGAATCTAATCTACAGGCCCTTGATATTAACATGATGAATGCCCTGGATGAGCAGGAAGGATTGCCCCATCCAACTGTTGAGGAGCAGTTTCAGAACTCTCCTTGGTACACTGATATCCTTTACGTGCTCACACACCTCAATGCCCCTCCAGAACTGTCCAAAACAAAGGCCAGATTCGTAAAACTCAAAGCTAGAAATTACTGCATTATGAATGAGAGTCTATATTGGAAAAATCCAAATGGTCTTTTGCTGAAATGTTTGCCTGAAACTGAAGCTGAAAGAATCAAACAAGAATTCCATGTTGGGGAGTGTGGAGGCCACCTGAGTTGGAAGGCCACTGCAAATAAGATACTCAGGGCTGGGTACTATTGGCCTACACTCTTTAGTGATGTTCATAAAATAGTCCTCACCTGCCACAAATGCCAAATTTTCGAGGGCAAAAGAAAGCTCCTTCCCCTCCCTCTGCAACCTATCACCATAGAAGGTCCCTTCATGCAATGGGGCTTAGACTTCATTGGAGAAATCCACCCCTCTTCTTCTGGGCAACACAAATGGATCCTGACTGCTACTGATTACTTCACTAAGTGGATTGAATCCATACCCACTAGGAATGCCACTGATTCTGTCATCATTAGGTTCCTAGAAGACTTCATCTTATCTCGGTTTGGCTGCCCAAGGAAAATAATCACTGACAATGCTGCTGCTTTCGGATCCAAAAGAATGATTGATTTCTGTCACAGGTACGGAATTGCACTTGGACATTCAACTGCCTATTACTCCCAGGGTAATGGCCTAGCTGAATCGTCAAATAAAAGCCTGGTTACAATCATTAAGAAGTTGTTGGAAGAGAACAAAATGTCATGGCATTAAAAGTTGATACAAGCCTTGTGGGCAGACAGGCTCACTGCAAAGAAATCTATTGGCATGTCACCCTTCCAGCTGGTTTATGGGACAGAAGCAGTCTTTCCTACTAGCCTTGGGATACCAGTGGTAAAGCTTATCCAAGAAATCCAATCAGAAGAGGACAGCATGATAAGGAGAATTAATGAAACAATCCATCTTCAGCAAACAAGGGAGCAGGTTTATGACAGAGTTGTCAAAGTGCAGGAAAACATGAAGAGACAGTTTGACAAAAGAACCAAAGCAACAAATTTCAAAGTTGGGGATAAGGTCCTGAAGTGGGATTCAAGAAGAGAGGATAAAGGCAAACATGGCAAATTCGACAGCTTGTGGCAAGGTCCCTTCATCATTCAAGCCACTGTGGGTCCTAATGCGTTTTTCTTGCAAGAACTTGATGGTTCCGAGTTGTTTGGGGGTCCTGTCAATGGCAGGATGCTCAAACACTATTTCTGCTAATTCTCCATTTCCAGTTTCATTTCCATTGTATATACCGTTGCAAATTTTCATTTTCAGCAAAAAAGAGAAGAAATTGTTCCAAAAAACAGAATGAAAAGAGAGGTTCAGACATGCTCAAAACATGAACCTCTGAGGCAAAAGGATTAGCTCTAATAAACTCAAAATCTGAGCCGAAAGGAAGCAGAATAGATGATCCAAACAAGCTCAAAATCTGGATCAGCAGAGGAAAGAAAATCAGCTCTAACATGCCTAAAATCAGAGCTGAAACAAAGAAAGAAGGATATTTTCAAAACTGCAGATTTCATGCCTTCACAGTTTTGTTGCAGTTTGCTACAAATTTTTCACTCCAGCAAGTCAAACAGTCTAATCATGGCTTGGCTGTGTTTAAATTTCTTGTCTTAGAATGTAGGTGAAGAAACCTGTTGGACAGTTTAATCCCAACAGGTAGTAGTTTAGGTAGAGAATTGTATGAGGCCAACAGTCTAATCTGGCCTCATGGAGTAATAAGGGTAGAATTAGAATAGGTTTGATTTTTTTTTGCAAAATAAAATGTGAAGGGTCTGCTAGTTCAAATGCACCCAAGGGAAAATTGTTAGAGCTCTAGTTTGGGTAGGTAGATTGGTTGGGAAAATGTTTCTGCTGATTTGTGTATCTAATATACTGTGGCAGCTAATCTAAAGAAAGAAGAAAGATGGCTTATAGCAGCAGGCATCTGGCCTACTCCAAGAGATCATTTTCTGAATTCTTGACTCCTTCAAGAAGAAGCCATCCCCATGTGGAGCCACTGTTAGCCCCCCTATGAAATTCTTGGCAAGCAAGCTGGGGGCTAGAATTGTTCTGGAGCCTCCAAGGAATGCCTTTCCTCTGTAAATTCGTCCTCCTTGGAGTCTCTCTGTGCTGTGCCTGAAGTGTACACCCTCTCTGCTGATCCCTTCCTCAAAAAGGGCCTTTATCCTTATACCCTGCAAACTTCCCCATTTCAACCTCTGTTTTCTGTTGCCAAAATCCCCTCCTTCCCTCATTATCCCTGTAAACCCTCCTTAAAATCCTATTTTTGCCCCTGTCTTGGCCTTCCCTACCCTTCATTTCCCTACCGTTCCTCCCTTTAGGCCTAAAAAATGCTTCGAAATACGGAAAAACCATAATATAAGGCCTGAAACCCCTTAGTCTTAATCCCGCGCCCCCTCTTCCTCCATAGAACCCGGTGTCGTGACCGTCCCTTAATCCTCCGGGAGCTCAAATTCTTTTAAACCTTTTAACGCGCCAGAAAATCATTCAAACCTTCGAAAATGCGCGGGTATTGGTTTTAGTATATTGTGTCTGGTCAACAGATCCCGACCGTCCGTTAAAAGGCCGATCCAACGACGCTGAACGCTCCCAAAGCCATGGACCCCGCCTGCATACGTCATGAGCCCAAATCCGCCGGTAATTCCCACACCACCATTGCACGCATGATGGTTTTCCCGGAGAGCCAGCGATCCCATTCATTCTCTGCCGCGTGTCCAAGTGCACTTTCAGGAAACAGCCATCCCGCGCATTAATCTTTGGATGAAAGCCGGGCAGCGGAATTCGCGATCACCATCAGATTTTGGAGCCCTCATCCGACGGCTGCCACCTCCCAAAGCTGCACGTTTGTTATCTCGTCTCCACCGTGCGCGTGGCCCACCGCCCGCCTTCTCCCAGCGTTGATCTATCCGCGATCAACGGCCCAGATCATCCCCCTCATCGTTGACCATTCCACGGTACCCCGTCTCGCCACATCATCGCCACATGTACGCCCCGTACATTCTCCGTCTCCATCACTATATCTTTGGTTTTGTCGTGTCTTTCAATTTTTTCGCTCCTCTATTACATGTATTCGCGCTGTGTCTCGTTTTTTTTTCCCCACCAGAGCATTCTGTCGTCATTATTCATGTTCTCTACCCAAGCCTCCATCTGCATGGCTGTTGTCCACGTTCACATTGTGTCCCCGCCACCTCCGTCGTTCGCTATCATGTTTTTCCTCACAGTTTGTTGTTTTGCAGGGGTTCCAAAGGTTGAATACCGCCATGGTTTTACATGGCAAGCTGCGCAAAAAATATTTAATCCGGGGTTGGCAATGTTATAAAATGGTCAAAGGAAGCGGCCAGGAGTATTTTCATCAAGGACGGAAGATAGATTTTGAGCGCTGAAATCTTTCAGCGCCATTCAAAGCCCGAGCTACCCTGTCAGAAAAGACGGAGCGGAAAAGTGTATCAGCACAAAACAAAAGGGAGATTGGAGCTGGTTTATGAAGATCCTGAGCTTTAATCCGAATTTAAAGACGCAAAGCAGAAGATCACAGACCCCGAGGATCGATTCGAAAGATCCTAAGCGCAGACTAAAGTAATATCAGGGTTTCGTCAGCAGAATGTTTTCTTCTTTGTCAGGTACAAGGCACCCATACAACTTTATTACACGCCATGCCCCCGAAGGATTTTTCCCACCAGGCTACAGCTCAAAGACAGTCAGACATTAATGAGACAGACCTTCCTAGCAGTTCATTTCATTTTTGTTCAAATCACCTGGAGTACAATGAGCTAAAATGTCAAGATCATATCCAAAGCAGATCGTCCTCTCACAGGAAGGGTAACAGAGATTAAATATGCAGCATGTAAAGCAAAATGGGTTCCGACCCTGCATTCATTGTCTTGTTTTAAGATACATTTAATTTTCACCTACCTTCCCGGTCGATCTCAGGTTCATCCTTTGCTATAAAGCACAGAAGGATATCAATATAATGGTTGTTGATGCATTATCAGTGAATTGCAAGCATTTTTGTCCCGAGCCAAATTCTCTATGTAATGATTGTATGATAGGCTGAGAAATGTGATGTATTCAGGCTGAATGTAAAAGCTTTAGGCAGTGATGTACCTGGTTGGTATTGTGTTTAACGTGATAAGCAGTTTTCATTGGATCCTGATCTACAGCAGTTGGTGATGTTTTTCTAATCTCTGCGTTTATTTCCATTTCATTTCATGTTCTTCTGACTGGCATCTGAACGCCTGACATAAGATTTACCCTTGTTAGGTACCTTATGTCCCAGCTCTCTCAGTCTTTAATGTTTTCTGCTCATATGTGTATCTGAATATTGTTTTTTTAATTGACTAAACCAGTGTAGTGGATGATTATTTCCAGCTCTCTGATGTGCAAGTTAATAGAATCAATGTTCAGATGTTTTTGTTAAGATTTAATTGAAAGAGGTTAGGAGCATTGGGAGGTGTAAAGCCTGTCGCTGCCTCTTCATAACCTACCCCTTCCATATAAACCTTTTCAAGATCCCTTGTGTTGCCTATGGTTTTGTCCAAGCATGCCTGGAGTTAAATGACCTCTTGCCTGATCTATAGACGGAATCAGATGGTTCTCCATCCTTCATTCTCATTCCTTAATGTTCCATCCCACCAATCAGTCTTTGAGATCCAAATGCTCTAGATGACTAGCCCAACTGAAGCTTACACATTGAACATAAGTAAATCCTTTCTTGACTCCATTGCCCAATGGCCTTGATGTTCCCTGAGTTATCTATCCTTGCCTAGCTTCCTTCTTTACCTATCTTTGTCTTATGGTGAAACCTTCCTTCCTGATTCTCAACAACCAAACAAACAACCTTGAGCCTATAACTAGCCTAAAATCACAATTGAGAACTTCAAAAACACATATCCTTTGATAATCATAGAGAGATCCCTCTCTGGACCTAGGAGGGCTAGATCCTGAGGTCTGAAAGTGGTTCTATGTTGTCTCATCTTTTGGTATTCCCGACGTTGCCAAAACATGGGAACCCCAACAGATCCGTTTGAATGAATACTTGATAACATGTTATGTAATGCCTAAACTTATTAACTGCATGTACTATAGCTAACATTTCTTTCTCTGTAACAGTATAGTTAAATTCTGTCGATGTTAAGTTTTCGATTATGAAGTATATGGAATAATTAAACTAATTCTCTTTCAGTCCAAGTGATGCTCCTATAGCAGTGTCAAATGCCTCAGTAGATATATGAAATGGAAATGACCAATTAAGTCCTCGAAGAATGGGTGCAACTGACATTTTTTCTTTTAATATCTCAAATGCATTTTGACAATTATTTTTCCATTGGAATTCCACATCTTTTGCAAGTAACTTGAATAAAGGAAAAGCTATTTTACTAAAATTTTCAATAAATCTCCTATAGTAACCTGCATAACCCAAGAAACTTCTTACTTCCTTTTAAGTTGTGGGTGACATTAAATTCACAATGACTTGTATTTTTGCTGGAACCACCTTAATTCCTAAAGAAGAAATATGGTTTACCAACACTATTCCCTCAGTTAACATCATAAATATTTTTTCATTATTGAGTAATAGATTTGTCTCTATGCATATTTTCAAAAAAATTTCAAGATTTTTTAAACAATCATCAAATGTTCCACCATAAATAGTGAAATCATCCATGTAGACCTCTACACATTCATGGATCAGATTAGCAAAGATTGCAAGGACTGCTCTTTGAAAAGTATCGGGTGCATTACATAACCCAAAGGGAAAAATATTATATGCATATGTTCCCCATGGACAAGTAAATGTTGTTTTATCTTGATCTTTGAATGCTATCTTTATCTGATTGTATCCACTAAATCCATCAAGAAAAGAAAAGAATTTCTTCCCAGCTAATGAATCTAGTACTTGATCAATAAATGGTAAAGGGAAATGATCTTTTAGTGTGGCTTTATTGAGCTCTCTTTAGTCTACACAAATTCTCCACTTTCCATTTTTCTTAGGCACTACAACTAAGGGATAAATCCATTGACTATCAGAAATAAGATAGATGAATCCAACTTGTAACAATTTGTGCAATTCTTCTTTCACTATTTTGCTTCATCATAGGATTCATCCTTCTTTGTGGTTGTCTCACAGGTTTGATTTGATCATCAGTGTATGTGGTGAATACATGTCTTTGGATGAATCCCCTGCATATCCGTGTAATCCCAAGAAAAATATTTTGAGTATTTCTATAACAGTGCTATTACCTCTTATTCTTGTGATGATTGTAAGTTATTACCAATATTCAAATTCCTTCTAAGACTGATTTCGATGATTTTACTCTTTGAATCGGTAATTGAGTTAACAGGAAAAGTACTTTCAAATGAATTTTGCAGTGATTCAATAGTACAATTTTCCTAGAAACACTGATTTAAAAGATGATTTGCAACTTCATATTGTGTTATTCTAAGTTGCTCCGAAATATTTGGTTCTGAGATGAAAAGATCTAATAAATCCTCATTTTCTTCCTCTTCTCTAAAATTATAGACTTGATTAATACTAAGAACAAATTGAATTTCTTGTTGTTCTTCTCCATCAAGCCATGATAATAAAAAATGAGATTGTGTTGGAGGATACAATGTAACATGTTTCCTTTCATCCCCATGTGCAATAATCATACTTTCTGACCTGCATCCCATGAAGGCATCTGCAGTGCCTAACCATGGTCTGCCTAAGATAAATGGATGACCTCTTAAATTTGTTTTTGGATGCAAAATGAGGAAGTGTATAGATTACTACCATGAATCCAGAGAGACAATGATATCTTCTAATATCCCTTCTAGTAAAACTTTAGATCTGTTTGTAAGTTCTAAAACTGTAGTAGTAGGTCTAATGTTGTTCAAGTTCAGATGTTTCATAGCCTCTATAGTCATAACATTTATAGATACTCCCAAATATATTAAAGTGTTTGGCATTGAAAAAATATTGATCAATATGGTGACCATAGGGATCCCAGTATCAACATATTTTTCAGTTGTTGTCTTTGTAGACATAAGACTAGCTAATTGTGGTGTCTGAGTCATAATAGTTTTTCCCTTTTGAATTTGATTTTCTGGTTGAGATTGTTGAGTTTTCTCTCCTTGTTCAGTTTGTTCTCCTATTATTGGAGGATAATCTTTCTGTAACACCTTCCCAGACCTTAAGTGGACATCTTTTATGGGAAGAATGGAATATATAGGATAGTATGTTTCCTCTTCCACATTGTATGTTGGTTTATCCACTTTGTTGCTTGGATTAGATACTGGCTGAGCTGGCAATTGTGTTGGTCTAGGAGGTGGTTGGTTAGAAGGTAGCTGAAGCTGTTAAGGTTGAGTTAGCATTGGTGCATGATTTTGAGGTGGAAATGGCATTGGTTGATGTTGCTGGAATTGTTGGTATTGGAATGGTTGTTGGTCTGGATGTTGATATCGATATTGTTGAGGGTAAGGTTGTTGGTTTCCATAACTATATCCTCTCCAGCTTTGTGTAGCTTGATTTTGATATTGTTGTGGAGGCGAAGCCTACCATAGTATTGGCCTGTGTTCCATGAATTCTAAGGAGGATATTGAAAATTCTGGGGATTTTGTTGAGGAAATTGTTGAGGCATCATTGGTTGCCAAGGTCTCCTTGGTGCCATATGGTAGAGAGAATCTACCCCTTGTACTTCTTCCATTTGCAACTCTTTCAATTTTGGGCAGTTTTCAGTTGCGTGATTTTCTATACAAAATCCACACACTTGTATACCTTACAAATGACATTACCTAAGTGGATGTTTTTTCCCACACTTTGGACAAAAGATTGCTAAGATTTGATCTTATTCTTATTTTTTCTTCTTGGCTTTTAAAACATCTACTTGTGTTCCCAAAGTGATTAAGAGATTTGTTTTGAACTTTTCTAATAAACTTCCTATTTCTGCTCTTGTTACTCCACTTGCTGCAAATTTGGAAGCTTTTCATGTAAGCCACAGGTGTCTTTTGGCAGCTGGAGAGGATTTAATTAGCCTCTGATGTGGCAGTGGAGGCTTCTCAGACTGATAAATCTGATTATCCTTCCTTAAAACACTGTTAATTTGTTTTAATTCTGTGTGTTAGGCTTAATTAGGCCTAATTTCTATCTTCTACTCTTCAAAATATATTCATTTGAATAGATTAGGCTCTAGATAATCGATTTTAGGTCGTAATCCCTCAAAACTGTGTTAACAATCTTCAATTCTTCATCTCTGCTGTGATTTTATCCCTGGATACTGATACTCTTTGTCTGTGGAGTTTGATGTGTTTTTATTGCTTTTGCGGGCACACAGAGGGTTTCAAAATAGCATCAGTGCTCATGAGGCATGGATGAAACATGATATGGAACCCTGCAGAGTGATCTCCTTCACGAATAAAGGCCTGGGGGATCATCATCCCTAACCTTTGATTTCTTTTGAGAAACTGTGTAAAAGCTTCACAACCTGCAAAAATACACAAAAAGTTATAAAATCCTGCGTGGATGGGTTAAGACTGCTTTAGAAGTTTAGGTTAGAGCGCAGCCGTTGGATGAAAGAATCCAACGGCGAAGATTGCTCGCTGAGGTCAAAAGGAGAGGCAGTTGGAGGGGTGAATGAAGGATTAGGTCTGAGCCGTAGATGCATATTGATCAACGGTTGAGATCAATCTAGGATCTTATAAGGCGGAATGGATATGATATAGTGAAATGGCAGAAAAGATAAAGAAGATCGAGGAAAACATTAGGCGGAAGGGAAATGCGGTTTAAAACGAAATTTGAGGTTTCGGAAAGGTTCTGAGCCGTCAGATTAGATCAGCCACAGATATCAATGGCGGAGATTCACTTATGAAGTCCTTTGGAGGATGGGTGGAGGGCGATGAACTAAAAGGCGAGATTGAATTGGGACCGTTAGATCTCAGAGATCAACGGCAGAGATCTATTATGAGAAAATGTAATGGAAATGGGAATGGTGGTTTTGGCTGAAGAAACCGTTGGTTTCGCGCGATGAAAAGGGGGAAAGGCGGTATTGCCTTTTTGAACGCGATATGCATTACCGCTTGACACATGGCTTTTTAAAACCACCCATATCGCATAAATTTAAAACATTAACCTTCGGACGCGAAATCACACGAAACCATGCACTGGCCATCAGATTTGGGGCATTAGATCGGACAGTTGTGAGGAGAGTGCGATGGAGGTAAGATGCACGGGCGGAAAAAGGTGGGGCAGGGTCAAGGAGGTTTTAATCTGGACCGTCGGATCAACGAATAGACGGTTAGGATTAATAAATGAGAGTGGTAGGTCCCAAATGAGTTGGGCCTACCGAGTTAAATATGGACCGTTAGATCTTCAATATGAACGGCCCAGATTCAATCTTGGGGCTAATGAGATGGAATATGAGGCAGGGGTCAGGCAGAGAATGGGTCATTGTGGGCCGTTGATTTGCAGAGATCAATGGTGGATATTCACGCAAAGACTTTACACAGCGGGTTTTTACGATTTAACAAAGGAAGTTAGGTTTTAATCTGGACCATCGGATATATGAAATGGACGGCCCAGATCCAATCGCGGGATCCCCAATCGACAGAGGAGAGAGGAAAGGGGCAAAGAAAATTTGTGATGCCATTACACGAGAGCCGTTAAATCTTAGAGAGATCTACGGTCGAGATTAACCTATGGGTTTCAATGTTGAAGGCTTGTGGCGGAGGGTGATTAATCTGGGTCGTCGATTCTTGTGGATTCAACGGTCCAGATTAAATCGCAATGATCATAATCGGAGGAGGAGAGAGGAATGGCACAAATGATTTTCGCGATGCAATTGAGTAAGGACCGTTGATCTTAGAGCCAGATCAACGACGAAGATTAAGTTACAGATTCCAAAGGCGGGTATGCGGGCTTTTAAACAGAGAGATGTGGGTTGTCGGATCCGGACATGGTGGGGAAGATCAACGGCTGGGAAATCGTCGCGAGATTGCCAATCGAAGTGGGGTGATACATTATTTAAATGCATCCAATGAATATTTGTGATGCGAGATTCCAACGATCGCTGATCGGTTTTAGATCGACAGTTGACAATTCACCAAACAATGAACTGTCGGGTCTTGATAAAACATAGGAAAAGTGGGTTTTAATAAAATAAAAAGGAAATTTTATTTCGGGGAGGGGTTTTTATATACATAGGACCAATCGCAATCGGAAATTTTTACAAGCGAAAGGTAACAAGACACAAAGGAATGCCCGATTGCGATTACGCGATCAGGCCTCAGTGCTTGATCTTAATGTCGGTTTTATGCAGAAATAAAGGGGTTGGGGGCTAAGGCCAAAAAGGCTTAAGGCCTTAGCACAAAAAGGCTGATTTGTAGGATTTTTCAAGGATTTCAACGGATTTTCAAAATTTTCGATAAGGTTAAAAAGGAGTTTTAAACCTTATCTAAGGGTTTTTGTGGAGGGAAGGAAGGAAAATGAGGGAAAATAGAGGAATTTCGCGAGGAAAAAAGGGAATAAAATGGAGGTTAATTATGAGTGAAAGGAGGGATAAAATGAAAGGGAAAAATGGGGTTTTAGCAGTTTTTTTCTTCAGGAAAACAACAAATTTTTCAGAATTTAAAAGGGAAACAATAGTGAAGATTAACTCGAGGATAAGTTATCTTCATAAGACTTCAAGAACTAACAATTTGGCAATAAAATTGTTTCTTGAAGGCTTAAAAAATGATTTAGCCACCATTTGATATGAAAAATTTTATAAGTGGCTAATAGTGGCTCCACATGGGGATGGCACCTTCTTGAAGGTGTCAAGAACTTCAGACTTGTATTCTCTGGGGGCTGATCAATGCCTCATCCATTGGGCTGCAACTTTCTTCACTTTGATGGCCTTCTTTTGCTCTGAAAATGTTAGCAGCCATGAAAAACAATGGAACACTATCAAACAAGCTTTCTACCTGCCCAATCCTACTGATCTAACATTTTTTTCTTCTTTGAGAGTGCATTTGGATTGGAAAACTCTTTTACAAACATTTTTATTCTTTTGAAAACATAAAACTAGTCTAAGTCTACTTCTTATTTCTCCATGAACTCAGATTAAACAGTTGAGTTCATAAGCTTGTCTACCTGACTACTATCTGTTAGGATTAGACTGTCTAACATATTTTTATTCTCTAACTTCTAAAACAAGAAATTTAAAAAGCATACAAGTCAGGTTTGAACAGTCTAACTTGTTGCTAATCTATGACATAAAAATAAGTTGCACATAGATTATTATTTGCAGAAAATTAAATCAAAATGGTGAAGGCTTAAGATCTAAAAGTTTTAAGCACATCCTTCTCTTTTCTTCAGCTCTGTTTTTAGGCTTGTTTGAGCTGTTTTTTCTTTGTTATCTGGTTCAAGTTTTGGGCTTATTAGAACCAGTTTACTTCTATCTTTGACTCAAAATTTAAACAAATTAGAGTCATTCTTCTTTTGAAAACTCATAGGTTCAGATTTTGAGCTTGTTTGAACCTTTATTTTCTATCCTAATCTACCTAACTGATAAGCCAAGATTAAACTGTTTGGCAGATCTATTTCACTAACCTATCAGTAGTAAATTTAAAACTAATTAGTCATGATTAGGTTATATGACTAACTAGGAGTGTGTTTTTTAGGAGTGGCATTTGAGCTTGCACACTTTCAAATTTTGTTTCTCTTTTTTGGTATGGGGATGTACCTTTATTGTTTTTACAATCTACCCTCTTTTCTCTTTCTATTGTTTTTGTATTTTTTCATTTTATAACTTTGAATGCAATAAAGATTATGACATTTACAATGAGAAAAAATAAAAAGGCTTCCAAACTTGATATGGTCAAGAAAAGTAATGTTTGAGCATACTGCCATTGACAGGACCCCCAAACAGTTCAGCTCCATTCAACTCCTGCAAGAAATAAGCATTGTTACCAGCAGAAGAATGAATGAGATAAGGGCCAAGCCATAAGTTATCAAATTTCCCATGCTTTCCCTTGTCTTCTCTCCTTGAGTCCCACTTTAACACTTTGTCACCAATGTTAAAATTATTGGACTTTGTCCTTCTGTCAAAAAGCTTCTTGATGCTCTCTTGCTTTTGCAATGCTCTGTTGTAAACCTCCTCTCTGGTTTGCTGAAGATGTATAGTCTGATTAATCCTTCTGATCATGTCATTGTCTTCATACTGCACTTCTTGGATCAGTTTCATAACTGGCACACCTAGGCTGGTTGGAAAAATTGCATCTACTCCATACACAAGCTGGTAGGGTGACATTCCAATAGATTTCTTAAGTGTTAATCTGTCAGCCCATAGTGCATGCACTAGCTTTGTGTGCCAAGACTTTTTTTTATCCTCTAGCAACTTCTTGATTATGTTTACCAAACTCTTGTTTGAGAATTCTTCCAGCCCATTACCTTGAGGGTAATAAGCAGTAGAATGACCCAATGTTATCTGATATTTGTGACAGAATTCAACCATCTTCTTGGATCCAAATGCTACAGCATTATCAGTGATGATCTTCCTAGGACAGCCAAATCTAGAGAGAATATGAGTCTCAATAAATTTTATGATGATAGAGTCATTGGCTTGTCTAGAAGGGATGGCTTTTATCCATTTGGTAAAGTAGTTTGTTGCAGTGAGAATCCACTTATGTTGGATAGATGAGGGTGGATGGATTTCTCCTATAAATTCTAGACCCCACTGTTGAAAAGGAGCTTCAACAGTGATTGGATGCAAAGGTAAGGGAAGCAATTTTCTTTTCCCTTCAAAGAGTTGGCATCTATGACAGGCAATTATCATCCTATGTATATCTTGAAAGAGGGTGGGCCAAAAGTAACCAGCTCTAAGAATTTTTTTTGCTGTTATCTTCCAGTAGAGGTGGCCTCCACATTCTCCTTCATGGAACTCGTGCTTAACCTTCTCTGCATCATTCTCAGGCAAACATTTAAGCAATAACCCACTTGCATTTTTCCAATAAAGACATTTATCTACTATGCAGTAGTTCATAGCTTTTAACTTTAAAAACCTTGCCTTAGTTTTTGATAAGCTAGGAGGTGTATTCAAATTAAGCAAAACATATAGAATATCAGCATACCAAGAGGAATTCATAAAATGGTCTTCAACAATGGGGTTTGACAATTCCTCTTGTTCATCTAAAGCATTTATCATGTTTATATCAAGAGCTTCAAAATTTGATTCAACCATTAATCTAGCTAGACCTTGGTCTTTAATGAGTTTAGTGGGCTTGATTTATAAATCATATTCAAGTATCACAGCTATCTACTTACCTCTCTTACCATCTGGGTCTTGTGTTAGAATGTCTTTTACAACTGAGTTAGGCACAAATGCAATGATATGGGAGTGTAGAATGTAAACTCTGAAGTCTTTCAAGGCTTTGACTAAGGCAAAGGCTTGTTTTTCCATGATATTGTACTTCAGAGGTACATCTCTCAAGGCCTTACTAAAGAATGAAATTGGCTGCTCTTTTCCCTTTAAATTTTTCTGCAATAGGACAGCAGCCATTGTATGTTCTGATGCAAAGGAAAAAATGAAAAAAATATTTTGAAAAATCGGGACTTATAAGAACTGGTGTTTTGGTTAAAGCTTGTTTGACCAGTTCAAAGGATTTCTTTGCTTCCAAGGTCCACTTAACCCCCTCTTCCTTTTTCAACATGTTCGTTATGTTCCTAAGGAGCTCAGCTAAGTTGGGTATAAACCTTCTCAAAAAATTAATCTTTCCAATGAAAGATTGAAGTTCCTTGATGTTTCTTGGATGGTTGATTTGCAAAATACCATCAATTCTCTTTGGGTCTATCCTTATTCCCTCTTCAGATATGATGTGTCCAAGTAGTTTATCTTCTTGGAGACCAAACATGGTTTTCTTGGGATTTAAGGGCAACCCATACTTTCTGCACTTCTCGAAGAATTTTCTCAAGTGTTCTAGGTGCCCTTCATCTATTTTGGAAAACACAGTGATATTATTAAGATAAATAATGATGAAGTAGCCTAGTTCTTCTGAGAATGCAATATCCATGGCTCTCTGGAATGTAGCACCAGCATTCATTAAACCAAAGGGCATTTTCACATACATGAAGTGCCCCAAGGTGTAGTAAAAGTTGTCTTTAATTGATCATCAGGATGGACTAAAATCTGATTATATCCTGAGAAGCCATCAAGCAAAGAAATTCTTTTGGACCCAACTACCTTTTGTAAAATGTGATCCATCTTGGATAATGATCAGGAGATCAAGTCTCTTGAAGAAAAATGCTCAAAAATGAAGTGGCTCAGAATGACTCCAAAATAGATCGACTGGAAAGTGCTCGTTAAAACGATCCCAGAGCCGCGAACGGCACTCAAATCCGATGCCGTATGCAGAAGTTATTCAAGTTTGAAGATTTCTCAATTTCCATTAAAAATGCCAAAATTTGACTTTGGAAAAAAAAAAAATTATTTAAAAAAGAATATTCCATAGAATATTCTGAGAATATTCCTTGGAATATTCCACAGAATATTCCACATCATATTCCATTGGCAGCCAATGAGAAGGCGCCACGTGGCTAGCCCGGAGGCCGCCACGTGGGCCCCAAGTCGAATTGGAATGGCATTTCAAAAGTTTATATATGGAGTCGGCGGGAATCGAACGCGGGTGGGCGCGTTAATAACCAACAGTTTTAACCGTTGGACCATCGTTTAGTTCTTGTTAAATCATTGGTTCGCACATATATTTGAACGAAATGTTTGTTTGGGCGGGGCCCGAAAGGGGGCCAGCCCCCTTCCCATAAAACCACAGGCGGGGAACCTTCTCCCAAAGGAATCGGCGCGCAGTTGGCGGTTAATAACTTTGGTTATGTGTTATATCGTGGGTTGTTATTTATTAAACGTTGTATTTATTTAAACACGGTTACAAGACCGCCGAACCATGTGATTGCACGATGTGCACAAACCATAATATTTATTGCCAAACGATTAACCGCGCGGATAGTTGGTGACTCCGCCCATTTTGGCGCCACCTCCTCATTTGGTGGCCTTATCTACAGTTTCTCCACATTTAGTGGAGGTTTTTTAGCCCAAACAGGCAGTTTAATAAATGTGGCATAACTTCTGCTAGGAGAGGTCTTTGAAGACGAATTTTTTTTGATTTTGGGGGTAGAGATCATTCTGGAGCTGTTGGAGGTGTCTGTAGAGCCATCAGGGCATTCTATCTGCGAATTTTACAGCGCTTTTGACAGTGGAGCCATCAGGGCCAAAGGGAAAGAGTGCTGCATTGGGCTACCTTCCTCCAATGGAGGTGAATTTGTAGTCAATTTATACTGATTTGGATCTTCTGAGTCTGTTTTAGCAGTCTATTTTTCCATTAGAGGAGTTTATACAGATGTAATCTCATTTGAAGCCTTTAATCAAAAGAGGACTGAACCTAATTAGAGGCTTTTGGACCAGCGGAGGTAGCCCAAGAGAGGGGTGAACCGCTTAAACAAATATCTGCTGTTCATCTGTGTATTTTGGCTGTTTATTTCCAGATTCTGATAGTTTAAATAGTAAAATTTCATAAGCATGCTTTTCCAAAACAAGTTTATACAGTAATCAAAACTTGTTATTTTAACATCAAACCTCTACACTCCAATTGCAGAACATATACTCTTGCTTATTCACACTCAAAACAGATCAATGAACACTTTGAATTTAAAAACAAAATACTTTCATTGATCTTGATATTTGTGTTTACATATTATTTCCTTAGGCAGAGTCTGTAGAGGGCCAGGTAGCCTCTGGAACTCATCCTCTCTTTAGAGATGACATGTCCAGTGAATGCCCCTACAGTCCATCTCTGTATAGGAAATAGTTTATTCTCACAATTTCAGATCAGGTTGGTATCAGAGCTCAAGGTTTTTCTTTAGAGATTGTGAAATTTGTGCAAGTTAATTGTGAGGTTCTGCAAATCTTGATGCTTACTAGGCTGAAACTGCAAAGAGGGGAAGGTCAACTGGTTAGAGAACAAGTTAATCCTCAACCAAGGAGGGCTAGAGTGCCATTACATCCACCTTCCATTTCATCCTCAGTAGCCTTAGAATCAGCCACAAGCATGTCATCCAGAGAGGGAGAAGTACATGAAGAAATGGATCCCAAGGAAGAAGAAAGAGTCTTTAGAAAAGCTTTCTTGGATTTGACTGAGATGGTTAGAATCCTATACCAGGAGAGAAATGATAGGATTGCTGGAGAAGGGTCTAGAAACCAAAGAGAAGAAGGAGGTTCTTCTGGAGGGAAGAAAGGAAAAGATGAGTCTAAGAAAGGGAATGGAGGAAATGGTGATCCTTCATCTCCATCGTCATCCTCTTCCTCCACATCATCCTCTTCTACTTCTGTTAATCAGTCACATAAAACAAAAACCTCTTTTGAAAATCCTTTGTTGAAGCTTGATGTAAAGTTTGAGTTGCCAATGTTTAATGGTGATGTTAATGCAGAGAAATTGGATAATTGGATAAGACAGCTGGAAGTCTATCTAAGAATCCAGAATTTACATGATGATGACACTAAAATTCAATTAGCCTCTTTGAGAATGGATGGAGCAGCTTTGGTTTGGAGGGAAGCCAAGACTAGAGAGGAGATTAAAAAGCATGGTAAGATAACTCTAACTTGGAATGAGTTTATTACAGCCATTAAGAAACAGTTTTATCCTCTTGCTCATATTCAGAAAGCCATCATGAATTGGCAAAATTTTAGGCAACTTAAAGGTCAAAATGTGCAAGATTATACCCAAGAGTTTAGAAGGAGAGCACTTCTACTTGGAGTAGACTTACAAAGTCAAGATACCTTGTTGAAATACATAGGAGGTTTGCACAATTATCTGCAACATACTATTCTTATGTTTAATCCTACCAGCTTAGATGAAGTCTGTGTGCAGGCTACACATTTAGAAGCTAGAGGAAAGAATGCTTTTGATGCTTTCGAGGAGGATAGTACTTTTAAAAATAAAGGAAAGAAGAGAGTTGCTAATTCAAGAAAGGACAAAGGAAAGTTCTTTTGCAAGAACTGTTCGAAGACAAGTCATGATGAAGATCATTGTTGGAAACTTCATCCTAAACTGAAACCAGAAAAATACAAGAACAAAAACAAGACCAAGGAAAAGGAGAAAACTGTTGCAACAGTTGAGCAAGACTTAGGGTCAGACTCAGGAGATGAGACAAAAAGCATAGGCATGGTTTTGAAGAACATTAAGGGGAAAGAAGTGGTGCAAGACACAATTCCTAGTTCTAGCTCTTTGAATTGTCACAAAGATACTCATGATGAAAAGAGGAGGATAGAGATTTTCCATGTGAGGGTAATTTCCAAGCATACCAAAATTGACACACTATTTGACAGTGGGTCACAAGCTAATCTTATTTCTGAAGATTTGGTCAAGCAGCTGAAACTTGAGACCATTCCACATCCAAAGCCTTATCCACTTGGATGGATTTGCAAGGATGCCAATTTGCAGGTTTCAAGGAAGTGCATATTGCGCTTTGCAATAACTGCACACTTTGTTGACACAGTGGAACTTGATGTGGTGCCGCTTGATATCTCAGGTATTGTTTTGGGAAGTCCTTATTTGTTTGATAGGAAGGCCATCTTTCATCGCCATGAAAACAAGTATCACTTGTTCAAAGATGGTAAAGAGTACATTGTGAGAGCTCACAAGAAGAAGATGGAATCTTCTTTACTCCATGCAGGTCAATTGAAAAGATTGGTTAATGCAAGTCAAAGTCTAACTTTGTTGATGTTAAAACGACCAGATTTTGAGCATTCGCCTTTTTATGATGTTGCTAATGATTTGTCTCAGTTTAATAACAGTTTGTCTTTGAAAAAAGATGATGTTATGTTGCACGAATTACCTTTTGGGTCAGCCAATGCAGAAAATGAAGTGTCAAAGCTAAGCAATGCAAGCGAGAAGGACACAAAATTCAGCATGGGAAAAAGTTGGTTTCAGAATGGTACAATTCGCCATGGGAATAGTTTGCAAGGTGAAGGTTGTTTTAAGTCTTTCTGGAAGTTTGATCAATGTAGAGAAAGTTTATTTTCTGCAAAGTACAATTGTTGTTCTGTAAATTTTAATCATTTGCATCATGACTCAGTCAATCTTAGCAATGGTAGATCAGTTGATTCCAGAGACAGGTTGTCCTTTTCTCAAAAGCTTCAGTTGATGAAATCGGGTAGATTTCAGTTGTTCAAGGGTGGAAGAGTGGAGAATCAGTCTCCACATCATCATTTTCAGTAATCAGAAAGCTTTTGAGGGTCCAAAAGCTTCCCATTTGGGAGGTGTGATCAGGAGATCAAGTCTCTTGAAGAAAAATGCTCAAAAATGAAGTGGCTCAAAATGACTCCAAAATAGATCGACTGGAAAGTGCTCGTCAAAACGATCCCAGCGCCACGAACGGCACTCAAATCCGATGCCGTATGCAGAAGTTATTCAAGTTTGAAGATTTCTCAATTTCCATTAAAAATGCCAAAATTTAACTTTGGAAAAAAAAAATTTATTTAAAAAAGAATATTCCATAGAATATTCTGAGAATATTCCATAGAATATTCTAAGAATATTCCTTGGAATATTCCACAGCATATTCTGTTGGCAGCCAATGAGAAGGTGCCACGTGGCTAGCCCGGAGGCCGCCACGTGGGCCCCAAGTCGAATTGGAATGGCATTTCAAAAGTTTATATATGGAGTCGGCCGGAATCGAACGCGGGTGGGCGCGTTAATAACCAACAGTTTTAACCATTGGACCATCGTTTAGTTCTTGTTAAATCATTGGTTCGCACATATATTTGAACGAAATGTTTGTTTGGGCGGGGCCCGAAAGGGGGCCAGCCCCCTTCCCATAAAACCACAGGCGGGGAACCTTCTCCCAAAGGAATCGGCGCGCAGTTGGCGGTTAATAACTTTGGTTATGTGTTATATCGTGGGTTGTTATTTATTAAACGTTGTATTTATTTAAACACAGTTACAAGACCGCCGAACCATGTGATTGCACGATGTGCACAAACCATAATATTTATTGCCAAACGATTAACCGCGCGGATAGTTGGTGACTCCGCCCATTTTGGCGCCACCTCCTCATTTGGTGGCCTTATCTACAGTTTCTCCACATTTAGTGGAGGTTTTTTAGCCCAAACAGGCAGTTTAGTAAATGTGGCATAACTTCTGCTAGGAGAGGTCTTTGAAGACGAATTTTTTTTTTATTTTGGGGGTAGAGATCATTCTGGAGCTGTTGGAGGTGTCTGCAGAGCCATCAGGGCATTCTATCTGCGAATTTTACAGCGCTTTTGACAGTGGAGCCATCAGGGCCAAAGGGAAAGAGTGCTGCATTGGGCTACCTTCCTCCAATGGAGGTGAATTTGTAGTCAATTTGTACTGATTTGGATCTTCTGAGTCTGTTTTAGCAGTCTATTTTTCCATTAGAGGAGTTTATACAGATGTAATTTCATTTGAAGCATTTAATCAAAAGAGGACTTAGCCTAATTAGAGGCTTTTGGACCAGCGGAGGTAGCCCAAGAGAGGGGTGAACCGCTTAAACAAATATCTGCTGTTCATCTGTGTATTTTGGCTGTTTATTTCCAGATTCTGATAGTTTAAACAGTAAAATTTCATAAGCATGCTTTTCCAAAACAAGTTTATATAGTAATCAAAACTTGTTATTTTAACATCAAACCTCTACACTCCAATTGCAGAACATATACTCTTGCTTATTCACACTCAAAACAGATCAATGAACACTTTGAATTTAAAAACAAAATAATTTCATTGATCTTGATATTTGTGTTTACATATTATTTCCTTAGGCGGAGTCTGTAGAGGGCCAGGTAGCCTCTGGAACTCATCCTCTCTTTAGAGATGACATGTCCAGTGAATGCCCCTACAGTCCATCTCTGTATAGGAAATAGTTTATTCTCACAATTTCAGATCAGGTAAAAGGTAGTTGTCCTTCAATGAAGCTTTGTATAAGTTCCTAAAGTCTATACAAAGCCTAATCTCTCTCCTGTTTTCTTCCTAACTGACACTAGATTAGACACCCACTCTAAATATCTAATAGGAACAATAATACCAGCTTCATACATTTTCTTGATTTCCTTCTCAACCGCAGGTAACTAAATGGGGTTTATTCTAAGTAGTTTTTGTTTAAATGGCTTTTGGTTTTGCTTGAGAGGAATCTTGTGCTGCATTATTTCAGTGTCATGGGATTTCAGATCATCATAACTCCACGCAAAAACATCAGAAAACTCTTTAAATAGCTCTATGTATTTGAGTTTGATGTGAGCTAGTAAAGTTTTAGACAGTTTGATCATCTTTGGTTTTAGTTCACTGCCTATATTACACTCTTCAACCTCAGTTTCAACAGGCTCCAGTTTGGGTTTCTTGGCCACATCATTGAAATCAAACAACTCTTCTAAAGGGACCAGTCCTATTGGCCAACTTTGATTGTTAGATTGCAGAGTTTCTAAGTCTTTTTTTTCTAACTCTGTAATATCTTCTACTGTATTTGCAAGTTTGTTAGACAACAGATTTATATTAGCAACCTCAAGAGACTTTTCTTCTTCATCAAGCAGATTTTCTTCACTAGGACAGTCATCCTCATAATCTGAATCCGAACTTGGTAATTCAAATTCATTTCTGGACTGCATGAAGTCTTCTATTTGTTTGTCTCCATCAAACACTTGCCAATATTTCTCATTATCAGGGACAGCTGATCTGAATTTAATTTGAGTTGTGCATTGTTTGGTTTCAAATGGTGTTAAGCATGTTCTAGTAGCAAACACTAAACTATGGGCAAGGATATTCTTTTCTCTTGGGACAAAAATAAGTTGGGATTCCTCAAACGTTTTCAATAAATCCATGACATCGTTCCTATAGGCTCTAAGTCTGGGGTATTTGGCGTTGTATTCCCCATTTGCTTGCCTAATGATTAACTCTGAATCCCCATGTACTTTAACTCTCTTGGCTCCTAATTTTTTCAACAAGTGCAAGCCTAAAAGAAGGGATTCAAATATTCCGCTATGTTATTAGAACACTGAAAATTTAATCTGTAGGAATGGCCTTCAGTGTGATTATTTTCAGTGTTATGGATCCAAATTCCTGCACCTGCGTTGCTCTTGGTGCAAGACCCATCAAAGTTCATACTCCAAAGAGGACTAGTTTCGGGTCCATCAATTTGATTATTATCCTCTTCAACTAGTGTGCTTTCGGATTGTTCTTGAATATCAACACTTTTTTGAATTTGTCTTAGTTCCTCAGGTTTTTCATTGTGTTGAGGACTGCTCTCTTGACTCTCAAGGTTTAAAAGCAATGGATGTATGATTTGTAGCTCTAGACCTATGTTTTGTTTGTTGTAGCTTTCTGGTTTAGCAAACTATTTTGACACTTCTACCTTGTCTTCCTCTTCCTCTCTATCTACCATTAATTCAGTTAAGGTCACTTGTTCAGTGAATGTTTCATCATTGAAAAGGATAAATGAGTCAAGGCCTGTATTAACAGAATAAAGGGGAGTGGTTTACGGTCTCTCTTGGCTAGTAACCATGTATTGCATATGAGACTCCCTATAAAGTCTTCTAGTTTGATTAAACACAGGGATACTAGCATATGTCATATCCATCTGCATAGGTCCTTGTAACTTAGCTCCCCAAGATCTTGATAGCAGCATACCATATTTTGGGGGTACATCAGCCACTACTATATCCATGACTAAACACTTGTGGCTAGAATTTGTGCTAAGTTAACACAAAGGTCTTTGATTAATCCTAAACATTTCACTCTGCTTGAGTCAAAGGAGTAAAGATCTTTGTAAGGTCTGGTGATTTCAAGGCCTAGGCTCTCCATTATAGCTTTGGGCATTAAATTGTGAGAGGCCCCTGAATCATGCATAGTGTTATGTAAAATTTTGTCATGAATCTGTAAACTAACATAAAAAGGAGGAACCGGTCCTTCTTGATATCTACCCTCAATCTTAGGACCAAATATGAGCTCTAGTTGGTCATCATTAATATTGACAGTGTCATTATTCTCTCCTATGTTAAAAGCCTTCAAAATTTGGGATCTATACACATTTTGGGTGGCTAATTCGGTAAGGGGAACAGAGATTTTTATCTTGGCAACTTCCTGCTCCAAACTGAAAGGTAGCTGACTTTTTACAAGGTTTGTTTCAGCTTTGTTAACCATCATTTTATCAACAATATCAACTTGTTGATTTTCCCTATTTACATTAGTTAAAATTGTTTTAACAGGAGCACTAGCTGAAGTACTAGCGCTACTAATTTATGCACTTTTTTTTTCATTGTTTTGAGTGCTTTTCTCTTTGTTTTTATCAGAATTTACAGCCACTGTTTTGTCTTTCTGTTATACAATTTTGGGTTTATTTACAGCGTTGTTTTGAGTAGATTTGTCAGAGGCTTTAGTTTTTGGAATTTCCTGATTCTTTTTACTCCTAAGGTCATATTCTTTTGGAGTTTTTATGATGACATTTTCCAGCTCTTGATAGTAATATTCATCCTCTAGTCTCTTATCATCATAGGGTGTGTAAAGACCTTGTTTTCTATTATAGTGAACATCAAAAGTATCATTGTCTATTCCCAACATGTTTATGTCATCTTCCTCTGTTGGATCTATTGTTTCTTCAACCTCACTCACATAGTTTTGATGAAAAGGAGGGGTGATCTGTTGATCATCCTCCCTTGGTCTATTCTAAGGTTGGTTTCTCCTAAAATTCTTATTTTAGTTTTGATTTCTATTTTGAGGAGCTGATTGGTATTGACTTGCTTGCGCTCTCTCAAGGATGCTCATCTTTTTTATCATCTCCTCCATCATTCTTTCCATCTTAGAGCTAGATGTGGAAAATGTGGATTCCTCCCTAAAGGATACTTTCTTCTCATTTCTCATTCTAGCTCTTTTCTCCATTAGATTAACTTCCACAGCTAAGGCTCCTTTCTGCATATCTTCTAGAGTCATAGGATCTCTTTCTCTAAGTTGATAAGCCATTTTGGGATCAAATCCCTCTGGGAATTTGTTTAAGGCTGAACCTTGTGGAGGTTTTAGCTCTGGGGGTAAAGCATTATACACACTATTAAATCTAGTGCAGTATGCTTGTACACTCTCCCCAGTGTTTCTTTTAAGGCTGTTATAATCTGAGAGGATCTGAAGTGGGTTTTTCTTGACTTCCCACTTTTTTAGGAATAGTTGATGAAGGGCTTGAAGGTCATTGATATTGTTAGGGGTTAAGCCTTTGAACCATTTTCTTGCTTCTCCCCCTAAACTATGAGCAAATAGTCTAAGTTTGACAGTTCCGTCATCAATTTCATTTCTATCAAAGTAGTCATTCATCTTATCCACATGTTGTGAAGTAGTAGTGGCACCACTGGCATCATACAATGGTATTTTTGATTAATAGTCCTGTGGAATATTGACTAATGGTAAAGGAAGGACCAACGGGGCATACCATGTTGCCATGATAGGAGGTGGAGGTGGATTTACAAGAGGTGGATTAACAAGAGGGACAGTGGGCTGAAGTGGAGTGTTTTGGAAAATGGGTGTATGGGTAGTAGAAGTGGATGGGCCAGCAATAGATTGTTGAGCTGATCTAGGATGAGAGAAACCAAAATTGTGAAGGAAATGTAAATCAGGTGGTGTATTTTCTCTACTACCAGGATGTTCATTTCTATTTGGGGATGAAAGTGAAGACTCTGAATCTAGCTGATCTAAATCATCAAGTGACCTAGTTCTAAATGGATTTCTTAAGTCAACTTGTGATACTAGTAGAGCTACAAGGTTTTCAGGGACAGAATGAGCTCTATGGGGTGTTTTGAAAAAAGTTGAAGATTTAGCCTCAGGAGACTTCCTAAGGATTCTTTTAGGGTTATCAACTATCTCAGGAGGGTTTGGGTCAAGGTGGGCTCTAGTATGAATCTTTCTAGGAGCCACTATGCTGTGTTTTTCAAACCCAACTAAACAAGAAAAGTTCAACCAAATATGACAATCTTTAAGAGGCTAACTGATCTTTAAACAAGAAAAATTTAATCCTAAAGTCCTCTAACTGAGTTTATATGATGTTATGATGATAATGGGTCTTCCCAGTGGAGTCTTAAGGTATGTTTTGGATTGTGGAGTCACCAGGTGGAAATTTTTAGCTCTTTTGGAGGTAAAAGGTTTTATGGTCCACTACCATGTTTATTTGAATACCAATCTTGAAATATTTTTGGTTTTTCTGAGTTTATTTTAGTCCTATGGGTTCTAAGAGTGTTCTAAATATATTTCAACACTTAGCTACGGTGATGAGACAAAGAAAGTATACTCTTTGGCTAAGCTAGCTGATTCCTTCAAGGTTTGATAAGCTCTTATGAGAATCCTAAGGTTTCCTTATTTTGTCAATGATTCAAATAAGTTCTATCATGATTACCATTTTTTGTGGTCGTGATTGAAGAAATCTACTTGTACTCAAGGGTTTTTCTAAAGTCCTAAGATGTACTTAGATTGTCACTAACTCAGAAATGTTCCCAAGCGGAGTCGCCAGAAATGTTAGCTCCCTATAATTTCAGAATATTGGCTAGAACAAAACTGCAAGAGGAAATTTGAACCACTTTGGTATTCTAGGATCTAGCCCTCCTGAATCAAGAGAGGGATCTCTCTATAAGTGCAAAGATTGATTTACCTTTAAAGCTTTTGGGTATGATATTAGGCTAGTTATTAAGAACAAGGGTTTTTGTTTGGTTTTGGATGGTTGAGCATGATTTTTAGTTGAGTGGAAAGTCCTAAAATGAAAAGAGTTTCAAATGGGTGAAGGTATAAGCAATCAGAACAAGATTTCGCTGATAGGATATATATGACGCTGGTTTTTAGTCCATTGGGCTATGGAGTCATAAAAGGGTTTAATTGTGCAACAATTTCAAGTGTGGTCCAAGGGGCAAGTCATCTATATCAAAAGATCTTTTAGATTAAATGATGGAATGGAACAATAAAAGTGTTGAAGGGGTGGAAAAAGACAATAATTTCAACTAGGATTTATCAGTCTTTCCAAACAAGAAAAGCCTTTCAAGTAACTGTTTTAAACCAACCAAAGGACAGGGCTAACCATAGACTTCTTTGGACAAGCTTGTATTGAAGCTAACTTATCAGACAAATAATCCAGCGATCCACATAATTACTTTCAGAATGGATGAAAAAAAATAAGAAAACAAAGCACAGCCTAAGATCAAGGAAGATACTTTTAAATCTAACCTGCTTTCAGCATACTCTTAGGGAAACTTTCAGAACTACCTTTGGAGAAAGAAACTAGAAGACAGGGCAAACCATAAACTTTTCTAGTCTAACTTTACTGAGTATATAATGAAAATATCATTCAAGAACTTCTTTTCAAGCTTTGCACATCAAGACAAGGAAAAACCAACATTCCTTGTTAATGTTTACACTTAACTTAAGTCATTCTTAAACACACAATTCTGGGGAAAACATTGAGATAAAGCTTATCAGTGAGAGTAGGGTACTTTTGACAGTAAATCCTAGCTCTATATTTGTTGTTCTTAATCAGAGAATAAGTGAAACAAAATGGCATACATGAAAGGAAAACAAGTAACAGTCAGAAGCACTTCACCGATGATATAGACCAGGATCCCAAGAATCAGCTTGTATATTGATGTCAATCCAGTTACACACTTCAAGTCCAATGTTTCAATTCAAAAATCATCTTTTCTTCTCGGCCTAATTTATTTGATCACAAATAGAGCTTCAAAGCCTCTGAACACTATTTACATGTAGAAAGTTTCGAGCACAAGTATTATATCAAAGTCTAGCAACCAACCCTTTACAATGTGCTCCTCAAGAAGATTTTATAGGAAAATGAGGAGGTGGAAGAGTTTCTGGGGTTCAAATATCATAAATTCTACAGTTAATGTAATTCTCTACCTTGAAAACCATGCAAGGCATAAGGCAGGAATACATTCGATCTATATCTCTATTTCATAACTATGTTTTTCTTTCGAAGCTTAGTGGATTAAAAGATTTGACTTTAAGGCTATTTCTTATCCTTGTAATAACTCTGCTGACAGTTGCAATAAGTTTCTTTGATTCGAAATAACTGTTCAGCTGTCTTTATGCTAATATCTTTGATTCTGGTAATAACTAGGCCTTCTTTGATTGCTTTGAGGCTGTAGGTGTCTTTTGGAAACTGGAGAGGATTCAATCAGCCTCTGATGTGGCAATGGAGGCTTCTCGAACTGATAAATATGATTATCCTTCCTTAAAACACTGTTAATTTGTTTTAATTATGTGTGTTAGGCTTAATTAGGCCTAATTTCTGTCTTCTGCTCTTCAAACTGTATTAAATTGAATGGATTAGGCTCTAGATAATCGATTTTAGGCCATAATCCCTCAAAACTATGTTAACAATCTTTAATTCTTCATCTCTACAGTGATTTTATCCCTGGATACTGATACTCTTTGTCTGTGGAGTTTGTTGTGTTTTTATTGCTTTTACAGGTGCACAGAGGGTTTCAAAATAGCATCAGTGCTCATGAGGCATGGATGAAACATGATATGGAACCCTGCAGAGTGATCTCCTTCACGAATAAAGGCATGGGGGATCGTCATCCCCAGCCTTTGATTTCTTTTGAGAAACTGTGTAAAAGCTTCACAACATGAAAAAATACACAAAAAGTTATAAAATCCTGCGTGGATGGGTTAAGACTGCTTCAGAAGTTTAGGTTAGAGAATAGCTGTTGGATGAAAGCATCCAATGGCGAAGATTGCTTGTTGAGGTTAAAAGGAGAGGCGGTTGGAGGGGTGAATGAAGGATTAGGTCTGAGCCGTAGATGCATATTGATCAACGGTTGAGATCAATCTAGGATCTTATAAGGCAGAATGGAAATGATATAGTGAAATGGCAAAAAATATAAAGAAGATCGAGGAAAACCTTAGGCGGAAGGGAAATGCGGATTAAAATGAAATTTGGGGTTTCGAAAAGGTTATGAGCCGTCGGATTAGATCAGCCACAGAGATCAACGGTGGAGATTCACTTATGAAGTCCTTTGGAGGATGGGTGGAGGGCGATGAACTAAAAGGCGAGATTGAACTGGGACCGTTAGATATCAGAGACCAACGGCAGAGATCTATTATGAGAAAATGTAATGAAAATGGGAATGGTGGTTTCGGCTGAAGAAACCGCTGGTTTTGCGTAATGAAAAGGGGGAAAGGCGGTATTGCATTTTTGAACGCGATATGCGTTAGCGCTTGACACATGGCTTTTTAAAACTGGCCATATCGCGTAAATTTAAAACATTAACCTCCGGACGCAAAATCATGCGAAACCACGCACTGGTCGTCAGATCTGGGGCGTTAGATCGGACGGTTGTGAGGAGAGCGCGATAGAGGTAAGATGCATGGGTGGAAAAAGGTGGGGCAGGGTCAAAGCGGTTTTAATCTGGACCGTCGGATCAGGGAATGGACGGTTAGGATTAATCAATGAGAGTGGTAGGTCCCAAATGAGTTGGGCCTACCAAGTTAAATATGGACCGTTAGATCTTCAATATGAATGGCCCAGATTCAATCTTGGGGCTAATGAGATGGAATATGAGGCAGGGGTCGGGCGGAGAATGGGTCATGTGGGCCATTGATCTGCAGAGATCAACGGTGGATATTCACCCAAAGACTTTACACAGCGGGTTTTTATGATTTAACAAAGGAAGTCAGGTTTTAATCTGGACCGTCGGATATATGAAATGGACGGCCCAGATCCAATCGTGGGATCGCCAATCGGCGGAGGAGAGAGGAAAGGCACAAAGAAAATTTGCAATGCGATTACACGAGGGCCGTTAGATCTTAGAGAGATCTACGGTCGAGATTAACCTGTGGGTTTCAATGTCAGAGGGTTGTGGCAGAGGGCGATTAATCTAGGGCGTCGGTTCTTGTGGATTCGACAGTCCAGATTAAATCGCAATGATCGTAATCGGAGGAGGAGAGTTACAGATGCCAAAGGCGAGTATGCAGGCTTTTAAACAGAGCGATGTGGGCCGTCGGATCTGGACATGGTGGGGAAGATCAACGACTAGGAAATCGTCGCAAGATCGCCAATCGGAGTGGGGTGATACATTATTTAAATGCATCCAATGAATATTTGCGATCTGAGATTCCGACAGTTGTTGATCGGTTTTAGATCGACGATTGACAATTCACCAAACAATGAACTGTCGGGTCTTGATAAAACATAGGAAAAGTGGGTTTTTAATAAAATACAAAGGAAAGTTTATTTCGAGCAGGGGTTTGTATATACACAGGACCAATCGCAATCGGAAATTTTTACAAGTGAAAGGTAAAAAGACAAAAAGGAACGTCTGATTGCAATTGCGCGATCAGGCCTCAGCGCTTGGTCTTAACGCCGGTTTTATGCAAAAATAAAGGGGCTGGGGGCTAGAGCCAAAAGGGCTTAAGGCCTTAGCACAAAAAGGCTGATTTTTAAGATTTTTCAAGGATTTCAAAGGATTTTGAAAATTTCCGATAAGGTTAAAAAGGAGTTTTAAACCTTATCTAAGGGTTTTTATGGAGGGAAGGAAGGAAAATGAGGGAAAATAGAGGAATTTCATGAGGAAAAAAGGGAATAAAATGGAGTTTAATTATGAGTGAAAGGAGGGATAAAATGAAAGGGAAAAATGGGTTTTTAGCAGTCTTTTTCTTCAGGAAAACAGCATATTTTTCAGAATTTAAGAGGGAAACAACAATGAAGATTAACTCAAGGATAAGTTATCTTCATAAGACTTCAAGAACTAACAATTTTGCAATAAATTTTTTTCTTGAAGGCTTAAAAAATGATTTAGCCACCATTTGATATGACAAATTTTATAGGTGGCTAACATTGATAAAGGTATATTTGTTGGTTACTCACACAAAAGAAAGGCTTATAAATGCTATAATCTAAGACGAAAATAGATAGTGAAGAGCATAAATGTTACATTTGACGAAGATGTTGTTCTAGCGAGTAATGATGAGGATCTAGAATCTTTGAAACTTGAGACAGAGGCTGAAAAAGACATAGATAAAATTGTAGAACAATAAGCAACTATCAACGAGGAGAAGTAAACAATGATCATCAAGATATACCAGAACAACAACAAGAAGCTCCTCCAAGGAGAAAAAAAGAGTGGATTCAAAAGAACCATCCATCAAATCAAATCATTGGTGACATAAATGAAGGTCGACAGCTTCGTTCATCACAACAAGCTCACGTTGCTTTTCTAGCAACCTTTGAGCCTAGTAGTTTTGAGGAAGCTAGCCAAAATGAACATTGGGTAGCAGCTATGAATGAAGAATTGGATCAAATTGAGAATAATAACACCTGGGAATTAGTTCCACAACCAAAAGATAAAAATGTCATTGGGACTAAATGGGTGTTCAGGAAAAAATTGAATGAAGATGGGCAGGTTACCAGAAACAAAGCAAGATTGGTTTGCAAAGGCTATGCACAAGTGGAAGGAATTGATTTCGACGAAACATTTGCACCAGTTGCCAGAATGGAAGCCATCTGAATGTTTCTTGCCTATGCATGTTCAAGAAAAATCAAAGTCTACCAAATGGATGTTAAGTAAGCATTTCTGAATGCATAATTAGAATAAGAAGTTTACATCGAACAACCTGAAGGTTTTCTACTATAACAAAAAGAAGACTATGTCTGTAGGTTAAAGAAGGCTCTATATGGTCTCAAGCAGGCTCCCAGAGCATGGTATGCTCGTCTTGATGGATATCTACATCAACAAGGGTTCAAGAAAGGTATCGTTGATAGCAATCTTTGTGTAAAAATAGATAAAGATAATTTAACAATCATTGAGGTATATGTGGATGATATAATATTTGGTAGCAATGATGATCGACTAAGTAAGAACTTTTCTACAAAGATGCAAAGTGAGTTTGAGATGTCTTTACTTGGTGAGTTGACATACTTCTTAGGGCTTCAAATATCTCAGCAAGAGAAAGGAATATTTATATGTCAAGCCAAGTAAATCAAGGAAATTCTCAAGAAATTTAAAATGGAAGATTGCAAACCCATCCTTAGTCCAATGGTAACAGGTTTCAAATTGAGCATAGACGACTCATCTCAGGATGTGGATCAAAGGCTGCACAGATCTATGATTAGTAGTCTTCTATATGTAACAACCTCCCGACTAGATGTTATGCAAGCAGTTGGACAAGTAGCAAGATTCCAAGCAGCACCAAAAGAATCACATATTAAATATTCGCCAGCATTGAAATATCTTCACTAGAAGCTTGGGATTCTCCAAAGTTCTCATTATATTTTCCTTTTTTCAGAATATAAAGAGGGAGTGGAAGTAGATTACAGGTCTGCAGGACGGTTGTGTGTTAGGGGGAGTGGAAGTGTGTACAGGTCCACAAGATGGTTGTGTCTCAGGGGGAGTTATCCTTTGCCATTGATGTCAAAGGGGGAGAGAATGTTGTAGGAAGAGGTGTCATGATCGCAGGGGGAGTACTTGTGTTGCCATCAATGCCGAAAGGGGAGATTTTTTATCAGTGGTTGTCATTGATGTCAACCCAAGCAGCAACAGAGGCTAACCCAATATTGCATGGGAATTTTTACCTACCAAATTAATATATTCTAGGTCAATAATGCTTTTGATGGTTTCACTATTGAGATGGTTTCGCTTGATATATGGCACGCCATGTAATTCTTCACGGTTTGAGAGATATTCATGTTTGAAGTTTGTACCCCTAGTTAGTGGGCTAAAACCCCATGGGGTTGCGGCATGGGTCATTGAAAAGTCATAATTAATATTTTTAAAGCTCCTAAAATCCCTCCCACGTTCACTTGTTGAAGCCCCTCTCAACTTAAGCATTTATATAAATTGTGATCTTCATTTCCTCCTTAGGTAAGGGAATTCGCTATTTGAAACAGGTCATCGTGGAAGTTTCGCCCTAACTTCTTTTCTACAAAGGTTCAAAAGCTGAAATTTTTATGAGGTGAAGCTGAAATCCTGAGGCATCTGCTGTAAAAATTTCAGATCAAGGTGCGCAATTGTTTTGGAGATATGATCTGTGGAAATTAGAGTTTGTGCAGGTTCTTGAAATTAATCTCAAAGAAGTGACCTTGGTAAAATCGTCAAAACTCTCTCTCTGAGTATCGGATTGGAATTCAGTAAAAGTGATAGATAGTGCACAGACTGTAGTTTTTTCTCTATCAATTTCAAAGCCGAATGAATAAATAGTGACACGTGGCACGCAATACAAGTTTGCTCTGCTAAAACAGTCCATAATTAGGGCACTGTGAGAGATTGGGTATAACTCTCTCTTGAAGAATCAAAATTGGGTCAGACCTATGGCATTGGAAAGACAACTCAGAGGACTACTACAGAACCGAAAATCAAATATTGAGGATCTAAAATAATAGAGATACACCAAATTCAATATCGAGCTCCTAAAAGGCAAGAAAAAGCTAGATCATGTGTTGTCAAGGGTTGCAAAGGACCAGACTTTCTATGGCAGCAAAGCAAAGCAAGGTGCAGTAGAAGGTAGCATGACAAGAGCAGCAACCAAGGTGCACAACCGCAGCAAGAATTTCATCATATGAAGTCTTCAAGTGGGCAGCACTGCATACAATCATTGTAAAGCTATCATTGTACAAACACTAATAATAATTGAAGATTAACTAATGCTTTAATTGAAAGGAATACTAATTCACCCCCCCCCCCAAGTATTTCCAACAATTTAAGCTCAGTTTGATTGAACCAATAGGTGAATGTCCATTCATAGTTCCCAATATTTCTATAAATGTGCTCAGTTCAAGCCCAGGTGTCCTACAAGTATGACATCAATGAAGCCATTGCGGGAATTTCTAGTCCAGTCCAAAAATGCACTTAAAATTCAATTTTTGTAAAAACTTCTAAAAATTGAAAAACCTAATTTATATACTTGGATATGCATAAATTGGTAAAAATAAAGTGAATATGGATGGTATATGGATGGATAGCATGGAAATAAAGTGTATTTAATTAAACAAAATTGGATAAAAAACGAGGGCCAACAATGTGCTCGTCCCCCTTGTGAACTCTGACTTGGTGCTTGGTGCTTGGCGCTTGTGTGTTGGGCCCCTTGACTTGTGACTTGGATTTTGTTCTCGGTCTTGGTCCTTTGGTTGGCCCTTGCACTATTATTTTGATGAAAAAATCATAATAACCCTGTTTTTGGAAATTAGCAACGAGGGCTCACTTTTTTATAAAAATTTACAATAAGACTATTAATAAAACCCCTCATTTCATCTTTTTTTGGTGTTGTGTTGTTGATGCTTGGTTTGGAGATTATCCCTAAGGGTGAGTGATAACAGGGTAACAAGGTTGGAGATTCGACAATGAGTCGTGGTGTTTGATGTTGTTGGAGCATAATCTCAGAGGGGCTCACGCAGTCCTCCTGGGAAAGAGGAAAGCACGCAAGATACGATGGATCACGACATTTCTATGTTGACTTCTAGATTGGAAGAAGAAGTCGCTTGCTTCTCAAGCTCTTCTTCCTCCGACGTTTGTGATATTGATAGTGGCGCTTCTGCGCACATGAGGGGAATACAAGAATGTTTATCAAGCTACCAAGAAGAACATATGAACTTCAAAATCACCAAGGGAAATAAGGCTAAATGTAACCTTGTTGGAAGAGGTACTATAGTTTTTCAAACTGAAGCACGAGATCGGCTTCGGGCTACCAATGTGTTGCATGCGCCTGGATTGGGGATGAACTTTCTCTTTGTATCTGAGTTACAAAACAAGGGGTATGATGTATACTTCATTGGAAAGAAATTATATGTAAAACAGCTGAGTTGGAAGAAGAAGGCCCAAATTGGAGTCAGAAGAAACAAACTATATAAGTTATAGCTAGAATCTCTAATGGCACTGATAGGCAGCAGTGGTGAAAAATATTTGAATGAACTATAGCAAAGAACGATGGGGTACTTACACCATGGGGCTCTAATAATTCTCAGAGAAACCATCATAGGAGTTCCAGAGTTAAGCACCAAACGAGATGATGTTTTCAAAGGGTGCGTACTAGGAAAGTATGCCAAAGCGACTTATTCTAGAAGTACTAGTATGGAAAAGAGTGTTTTGGGATTAATACACCTAGATATCTGTGGACCATTGCCCACAAGAATTCTTAGTGGTGTCGAATACCTCGTCATCTTCATTGACGACCCTTCCAGGAAGACTTGGATCTACTTTCTAAAGACCAAGGATGAGGTCTTTTATCGATTCAAAGAGTTTAAGGCTCTAGCTAAGAATCTGAAAGGGAAGAGGATAAAAGTATTGCGTTCAGACAATGGTGGAGAATATATTGATAAATACTTCATTGAATTTTGTGCAAAGGAAGGCATTGTTATATTGCAAATGACCTCCTGATCAGCTCTGAGAGGAGAAGGACACATGGATGGAAGGAACACGGGGGTGTCACTCAATTAACTTATGGCATAGCACGTGCGTTCGTGGCATACTAAACAATACCCTTAATTTGACTACATATTGGAAAATACCTCTAAAAATCACTTTATTTAACCCCCTACCAATACTAACCCATTGAATTTTCCCAATTTAAAAAACCCCTGCTTTCACTATATATTGTAGGTATCTTTTTTGTCATTAACATTTTTTACACCCCTTTATATTTATATCCTTAACATAATGACATGATGCCTCTCTTATGACCTCACATGAATTCTACAATTCACATTTCTTCTTGTGATATACATAAGAGATGCATATTAGTATTCCCACAATGTGATTACTCAATCCACACTAAAGCACATCTTACTATGATTTGTGGCATTTAATGGTCTAAGGCATACAAAGATCAACCATTTTTTAGGAAGATTGATTATGTGCATGTGTATAAAATAACATATAAATTGATCTATATGATGATGAAAAATCAATTGATCAATCTTTATGAATATGTTTGCACCAAATAAGGTGTTCAATCACAAGTCTAGACCCTCTTCCCCTTGAAAGCTTCTTGTTCAAAAATCCAACTACAACCTCATGTACTCAAACTAGTGTCTTATCAAGGTGGAACAACAAAAGTTACAATTTCGAAGAGTTATATAGAGAAGAAAAGGCAAGGTGAGGATGAGTTATGAGACCCTCCCTTTTCTTTAATGAAAAAAAAAAAATTTGTTCTCTGTTGTTTTTAATTTAAGTGTTTTAATGAGAGCCCCATGGTATATTTTATTAAGACAAGAATACTTTGTACCTAGTAGTACAAGAATACTACAAGTACATGAATACAACACCGCATATTGGTGTGTATTGTGACCATTCGAGTATGATAAGGCCCTCCTTAAAAGGCAATTTAGTGTGGATTTCCCATAAAAAGTGTTTTTTTCTTTTAAAAAGAATGCATAAAAATAAAAGGAGAAGGTGGCTTGAAGATCTAAAACTCTAGCCTATCATTTTCTAGGTGCAAGGAAAAAGTGTATAAATCATGCTTGGGGGCTCTTCATCTAATGTGGGGTGTATGATATGTTAATAACCCTTGGTTGTGCCATGATGGATATTCACACTCCAGATAGCTTTCTCGTGGGAATTTCTAGACCTTGTCTTGATGCTTGTGTGGTACACTTCCTTAGATCATTGGAGATGTTGACTGCACAAATATTTTCATGGAATGTTTTGACACCTAAAATGAGCCTTGGGTGCATGTGTATAAATGTATTCCCGAATGTAATTGAAAAAAGGGGGAGGAGGAGAGGAATAGAAGATTTCTATAATAACCTGCGTATGAAAAATTGCTCCCAGTTGAATGAATTCAGTCCTGTTTATTTTATTTTGTCTCAGTTTGTTAATGTTGCGAATTTCCGTTTAACTGTGGGTGATTGTGTATTGGAGATTTCGTTCTGTCTTAAATTATGTACCTTGACGGAGAAACCTGTGAATTCTATTCTACTGCAGGTGTGGTCTCTGCGAAAAGAAAACCCGTGGTCATTTAACCTTTCTTATGGTAATTGCAGTCCCGCCTTATTTTAAAAAGAACTACTCTTGTTCGTTGATAACCGGAATTCTGAACCAAGCCAAAAACCGAGTTAATGAGCCAATGGGATAGCGCAACCATGGTTGAACCTTGGGTTGAGCACTGTAGCAGAACTGGAGGCGGATTTGCAAAGGTGGGTTTCCCCCATTCCGCACCACCTTTGGCACATAGTGGTATCCGTAGAGTGTGCAGCGATTCCATTGATCGCTCGACACGTGGCGGATGTGACGGGCCTAGAAACCACCATCCCGCGCGTTAAAAGACTGTCGAGGAACGGGCAGCGGAATATATACAGGCCATTGATCTGGGGGATGATCATCGGACGGTCCTAGTTTGACAGAGATGCATGATATTTAGTCAGGTACGACGCCGTTGTTGTTTGGTCCGTTGGGTTAGGTGGTGGACCCACGTAATATTGCAAAGACCATTGTTATATATATATATATATCATCGATATATTACTCCATCGGGGTATAAGTTTATTATTCATAAAATCTTGTTTCCAAAGCATAGCGTATACCTATAAGTTCGAAGGTTGAATGTTATTTACACGGTGTCGGAATATTCCCTAGTGCGCAGAGATTAATTAAGCACAAATATTATTGTAACGTGAGCGTTTATATGAGGTTATTGGTCATTGGAGTATTTATACAAGGCATTTACATAATTCGATAACATTGTTGAAATATACATATATGTGCGGAAAACCAATATAATACCAAGGTCACGATATACCAATTGAAATTGATAAATAAATTTGAAAGGGAAACGAGGGCAGAGACACGTCGGAGTTGACCATCCCTTGAGTGTATTGACTTTCACTTGTTGCTGCGTCAGATTCCATGTAAAGTAACTTTTGAGTTTCATGTAATCTGCCCAGATGTGGTAGCCTTAAGTCAGAATGATGGCAGATAGCTGTGAATTTCCTTCCTGTCTCGAGATGAATATTAGGCCATCTTTTCCACCTGCAACATGCTGTACAAATGACTACTCTGTTCAGCAAAACGAGATTTATAGTACTAACAAAAATTTAACAATTTGAGAGAGAGGTGAAAATTTTAACAATTTGAGAGAGAGGTGAAAAATTTAACACTTTGACAGAGAGGTGGCCGAAAATCCTATAATATTTCAGGATAAAAACCTCTAATTTGTATTGAGAAAGAGAGTAGAATAATTTATCTGCCCCCTTTTTCAGCAGAGTGTAAGTCCCTAATATAAGTGCACTGCACCTGAAAACATTGTATGACAATAATGGACACTTTCAAGTTTCAACAAAGACAAATAGGAAGTTACAGCACGAAAAATGGACAGAAACAATCTCTCTACTTGGCACTTGCTTTACAAATTAAATTGAAAAGAGGAATGCATGTCCAGGGCGAAGAAAAATGATCTCTGATTGACTCCTATTGAAAGCATCTGCCTTGTTTAAATACTAAATACCATGCTATGCACACAACCAATACTATAATGCCAGGCCAAACGTGGACAGGGACAATGGTTGCTCCAACAAGGATTGAAACTTGAATCATGGATTCCAAAAGAAGAACAGGTTTGGCTATAAAGGGACTGACAGTTCAATATTTCCCATGAAAGTACTTGTTAATGTTCTAAAAAAAGAGTGTTGCAGGAAGTGGGCCAGAGAAATTATTGACAGAAACATTCAAAGGATTCAAGCTTGTAAGCACCCCAACCATTTTAATATTATTGTGAAAGGTCCGATGTTCACTGTTGTGTTAAAAGGTGGAGATTGATTGCCAGGCTAGTAATAGATCCTATTCCAGAAGGGTTGGCAGAAGAAAGACTATTAGTCTTTTACAGCTTAATTCAAGCAATTCTTCAATTCTTGGAGAATGTTACCATTTAAAATATGATTGCAAAGAATCACCTTATTGAAGTTTTTCAGTTTGCCCAAAAGGGATATAATCTGAAATTTAAGTAATTTTCACTTAGATCTAGCTGCTCTTTATCAATGAGACTACCAAGGTCAATTGAGATTCTACCTGTCAGATGGTTAATGGGAACATCGAGAAGCTCTAGAGATGTGTTGTTTCCAATCCCTAGAGAAAGAGGTCCAGTGAAATTATTTGTATAGAGGTCCAAGAGCCCATGGGTTTGGAGCCGACCTAACTCTGAAGGAATCCTTCTAGTCAATCGATTTTCTCCCAAACACAAGTTGAGATTCTCAATTGCCAACCATGGCTGGAATTGGTTCAGAAAAAAGCATTTACTAATAAGATCAAACTGAGGAGCAAAGAGAGATTGCAAATATGCAGTGCATCCAAGAAAAGTGTGGGTGACTGGAGTTCAAATGTCCAAGAATCTGAAAGGAAGAACACAGCATAGGACAGAGGATAACATGATGTTTTACCATTTTCATAACACCATCAACAATAGAGGAGAGCCCTACACTGAATGGCTTAAACCATCTAAGAGAAATAATGTGGCTTGGGTGGGAAGAACTTCATATATCTATGACGGTTCCATGAAAGCTTTGCAGTTAAACCAATGACCTTAAATCATCCTCTATATGGGGGATTTTAGGATCTAGATGGAAAATTTTATCTTTAGATTAGGGTACAAAAAGTTAATCGATATTTAAGTTGCACTAAGGTGTTATGCCAAACCAAACCACATGTGAGAAATACAAAAGAGAGAAGATTGTTGATACTAGCAGGGAAGTAATGGCATGTAACATAACTCCTCATATCTGTGAATGAAATTCATAAAACCATCGTGATGATTGTTATGATGGGAACACTTTGGTGCATTCACAGGAAGCAGCAAGTAATTCGGCCCAAGCCTATGCCTCTGCGTGTCAGAGTATGAGAAAACTCGAGTCTGGAACATTTTATCATCGGTGTAGTAGATACCGGGCACAATAACTCCAGGGCAAAAAGGATCCAATTTTCAACCATGGTTCAATGCAAAAAGCTTGAAACTGAAGAGCATATAAAGTTGAATTACTAACAGAACTTGAAAATTGTGAAGTAAGAAGAATTTATATTACAGATTATATGACTGATAAATTCAGTCTTAAGTATTTTATATGTACTTTACCTGCAAAGGAAATAGATTCTTTGGCCATATTTTAGTATCGTCAAGAGGATCAAAGTCGAACCTATCTTCATTTGCAGGATCCATAGTTTGAATGCATAGCTTCCATTCAAGATAGTTACCAGAAGCTATGGCATCATATAAATCTTTGGTAGCATGACTGTGATTGGTACCTCCAACAATTACAACCTTCTCATCAAGCAAAAACTTGAGTTCAGCAATCTGAAAATCTTGGATCAGTATCAAGTTTAGGTGTTTTCCTTGCAGTGATAATGACACCAATTCAAACCTATTGTTGCTAGCAAGGATAGTGTTATAAAGTTGTTAGCTAAATGAATTACAGTAGCGATAATGGGGCAAGATAGGTAAACTTTGATAGCTTTCAGGCTTTTTCATTGCAGTGTAAGATGAGAAATGGAATTAGAATGAGCATTTAGATAATTAACTCATTCTATAAGAAGAAAGTAACACAACATAATTGCCCTTAAAAAACAGAGCATCGATTGATTTATGAATTCTGTTTATAACTCTTTAGAACAATCAATGAAAGCATAAGATATGAAATGGAACTGAGAAGACATTCGATGAAATGAAACACGAAGGAGATACAATGCTATAAAGCCATACCACATGAATCCAAAAATTATTACTACAACTGCCTCTGTATTATCAAAAAAAAAACTCCAAGTACAATATCTCTCCTATGATATATCCAATATCCAACCCCCCTCTATTACAAAAACATTTCTTTTTTATAGGCCAAATTACAACGGCCTATTTTTCCAAAACAATAAATGTATTTTTGCAAAAATAAAAATAAAAATGATATCAAGGTGGCCAAAATATAAATACTTGCAAAAAGACTCTGATGGCACATTTTTTTAGCTACAAACTCTGATTTATATGTCCAATTTGAAAAATAGGAAATCCAACTACCACAAAAACATTCAAAATCAAATGCACTTCATGTGTTAGCCATTGCTCTGGTGTAAATTTGTTGACTTGAGTGAACAGAAACCATCCTGATTGAACCCCGTGCCATTAGATCCTCGATATCCTTTCTAGCAAGCGAACCATTAATCTAAAAATTCAAGGAAAACATTAACATTAGTGAGAAGAACCACATACGTTTCTTCAAAACATATTGATAAAAAAGGAACCAATTCTTCTTGCTTTTCGTGATTAAATGGACCAACTTCAGAAGAACCACAGTAGAAGGCATCCAACATAAGTGTTGAGGTAAGGGATGCCCTTATATTCAAAATGTATATATGTGTTGAGGTAAGGGGTACATATAGTTATATAGGTATGTAATTATATTGTTTTTATGGAAGAAATACCAAATTAATGTTTGAATGAAACACAACTACAAAAAGATAAATGGCTAGTGAAAGAAACTTACACCAAAAAGTAGGTAGCAAAAAAGGTTGAGTTATCTCGAACATTCACCATTTGAAGTATTCACTATACCTAAAGCCAAAAAGTACAAAATTAACATCAGATTCATACAAACAAATCAACAAAAATATAACCAAAAACTATTTATAAATAATCCAACATAAGGAAAGTGAACGAAGAATGTTTTGAAAATTAACCTTGTTTAAATTTTTCACAAAATCTGAAAAAACTTTGTAATCACTTTCTTCTAATTTGTATGTATCATTCTTAGCATTGTATGATAAGTTTGCGATTGCTATAACAGATTCAAGTTGTACAAAAGCATGATCAGTCAAATCATACTTATACACGCGTTGCCCCTTCATTCTACTATACCAACATAATTGAAGCTCGATGCCTTCTAATATATCCAAAAGGTCAATGTCATTATGGTAATCAAACACCATATTACAATCCTTATTCCTTATTCTTTGAACCCTTCCAATGTACCACATTCCACAAGAAACACCTTGTTTTGTACTTTGAGGAACACCTTTTCTTGCAGTACGTTCAGTGGGAGGAATTGAGTTGTTTTCAAACAACACCCCACAATCTGATCCAATTCCAAAGCCAATTGAAACACCCTTTTGTAGAGTATTCCCATCTCGCCTAAAGTATACCCCACTTCTCACTTTTGTCAACCTATCTTTGGATAATGTTGGATTTCCATTCAACTGACTAACCAAACATGCTTTGAACATATCCTTACCATCAAGATTCACCACTGGTTTTATAGTTTTTCTTACATTTTCATCAGTGGAATCTAAAATTTCATCCAACTCGTGTCTCCACTCACTTTCCATTATTTGCAATTCACTTTCATTGTGTACCAATGAAGATGAAGATTGAAATATAGAGTTGGAAAATCTCAGTGGAGAATCATCAACTACTTCATCCACAATTTGAAATGTTGAATAATCTTTATCCTCTGTCCATGGTTTAACCCACCAAGAACATTGAGTGTCATTTTCTGGTTTCATTCCAAGAGTTGATAAAATGTCTTGTGCATCCTTCAATCCATTCTTAAGGGCTTCTACAATTTTAGCGTCTATGGATATTGAATCATATTGCGACAATATGTCAATGTTTTGTATTGTTTCTTGGTGCAATTTATTCCAAATGTTTTCTTGTTTCTTATGGGATTTATTAAAATGAAGCCCTTGGGAATTTGATTCTTCTTCAACAACTCTATTAAGGGTTCCAACAGCATGAAGCAAGTCAGTGAAATCATAAGCCCTCTCCATTCCAACCATCCCACCAACTTTGCTAAAGAAGTTCTCACATACATCTGACCCAGTCAAGTGAAAAACACATGGCAAGTTAGAGTATTGATCTCGAAACAATCTCATCAACAAAACTGCAAAATGACAAGAAATTCTCACATCTTGATATGCCTCTCTGCTGATGAAATTTATGTTGACATTAGTATGAGATTGTTTTTGTACCCAAAATAACCATAATGTGAAGAAATGATGAACTCGTGAAGCATTTCGCACTCTTTCCCAGAGGCTCAAACTACGAGACATAAAGATGTCAATGTAGTCAACAACAATCCTTAGGTAAGTCTCTGTAGCTAGTGTCCTCTCTAACTTTCCACTTGGTGTACTTCTCAACTCTTTCAAACACCTCTGAACATGCCTTGAAGCAATTCGTTGTGCGGAACTCCAATTTTGTCGATCCATCCTCTCTATATCTTCACACTTAAGCTTGTGATCGTCCACTTTAAAAGTGTGATAAACCATTCTGACATGGCCAAAACTTATGTACTCATTTCCTAAAACCAATTCTCGTCGACCGCTAAACAAAGGATTCACTAGTTTTTTGCCGTTGTGGATGTAATCTTGGTCATGCAATCCTGTTACATTGCAACCATTGTACAACCCAGTTAGCCTCCACCCTTCCCAAGGAATTTGATATCGAAGACCTGATGTTGAAGAATAATCCTTCAACATAAGTTGTCTTCTTCTGCTATCTCCATCCGAGGAATGACCAACAATAGGTCCCAAATTGTTTTCTACGTGTTTCTTCCACATAAATTCTACCTTTTCCCATTGTTGATAAACAAAATTTGCATTGAATTTATTGCATGTTGGATGAACAACCACAACCAAACGAGGAAGTTTTTCATGTAAAGGGTTCGCAATAATAACACGTGCATAATGTCCAATAACATTGTTTTTAAAAGAATTTGTTATAATCTCATAGCCTGCATCTCCCTCACCAACTGTCACCAAGAAATGTGATTGGCATTGATGTTCTTCTTTCAAACCACAAAACCCCACCAGTGTATCACTCTTTGCTACCCACCTAACATATTTTTTCACAATTGTTTCATCTTCTGCAAGGCATACAGGAATTGGTCCATATATACCATGTTTGGCTTTATAAGAAGCATAAATTTTTCCAACTGCCTCAAAAATGTGTTCGTGCTCCCCTGGAATATATGTCAATGACTTTTTAACTTGCCTTAAAGTTGTATATATTGAAGGACCATCCATATTCAAGCTAATAAAGTTATGTAATCTAGGACCTCCCCATAACTTGATCATCTCATAAAGGGATTTTGTGGATGTACTATACCTTCTCCCTGCTTTTTCATGAATCAAGTTATGAAATATATCCTTGACAAATTCCCAAACTGCATCTTTACCTTGTAATTTTCCTTGTTTATGTGCCTCACAAACATCCTTACAAAACCTAAAGACATCCTTCCTTTCTGCCGATTCAAACAACTTTTCCTTTAGAGATCTCATTCTAATAGAGAGTGTAGAAACCTTTGTCCTCTCCCACCAAAGAGCTCGCATTGTTGATCTATGGTTAGCATTTGTAACCCTTGCAGCATTCTTCAATTCATTTTGAGTCAAATAGTCCAATCTTCTACCTTTTCCTGTATCTCGTTCACTTCTTTTATTGGTGCACCTTGATTCACGATATAATCGCATCCCGAAGTCATTACATTCTGGAACCAACTTACAAAATCTACATGTTAATGAATCAAAAGGGGTCCCTGTTTCAGAACCCCTCTGGCAATGAATATGCCTATATGTACCATCAATACGACATTCAATACCCTCATAACATAGCATGATCTTAGTATGCTTCTCTATGGCCCATAATTTTCCACCCCTTTGATCATCCATTAGGACCTTTGTTTCAAATCTCTCCCCATTTCTATCAATATAAGGATACCAATACCCCCAACATTGTAGTAACAAGGGAGACAATTGAGCTATAACAAGATGACAACATAATAAATAATTAATTAATTAATTAATTAGAAGTACGATAAATAAAATAATATACAAATTCCTATTCAAGTTTAGTCTAAACTATTAATTAACCACTAATTAACACACCTGAAGTAGGAGTTGCACTTGTAGAACCCCTATGTAATACTGATGGTGATGATGGCACTAAGAACCTAGTCAAACTTTGCTGGGACTTATCATTGGTAGGCTTCTTAGGTCTCCCAACTATGCCACTCCTCAGCCCAATCTCCTGATGTGAAGCCTCATTTGTCGTAGTAGTAGTGTGTTTCTTTGATTTCATGCGTTCATTTAAAGAACTGACAATATTACCACTTGTCGGAACCAAACAAAACCATTTATTGCATCGTGTACATTCAACTCTCACTTTTTTCATGTCCTTATAGTCTGCAAGTGTTGCTTCCACCACATTGAACAAATTAGGCTCTTGTGTCTTGTTGAAATCATCTAGAAGTTTGATTGCTTGATCAATATGAAATCGATCTCCAACCACCGTTGTTTGTTGTACTTTTTTACATGAAGGAATTTCACTACCACTTGGCATTGAAAGGCGTTGTTGATGGGACGTTGTTTTCATATGATGGTTTTTGAAGTTACGCATTGTTCGCGCTACCAAGGATACATCACCTGTTCCATAATCAATGCCACAAATTTCACAATGGATCTTTATTTTAGATTCTCCCTTTTCTGAATATACTTTGAGATTAAGTTTCTCATTGACAAACTCTTCCATTAAACTTTTCACTTTTTTTTCCCAAGATGCCAATACACAAGAATCAACAATTGTGGCTTCTTCCACTGACAAAGGCATATTTTCAACTCTTGGTTGTTTATGCATAGGTTCCTCCACATTCTCTTCAATGTTTTCAAATATTGGTATTGCTTCCACTGCATTTGAACACCTTGTTTCCACATCAAATGTGTCTAGTTTCCTCTTGATGCCTAAAAGTGTTGTATAAACTTTCCATTTCTTCTCTTGCTTTGGATTTACAACTACTCCATCATGGATAAAATCAAAAGGGTATTCAACGATTCCATCATCCACAATTTCATCACGGATTTCAGCAAATGTACAACCTTCTCGACACCTGACAATGCCAATGACAGGTTCCTCTTCATCGATAGTAATTTTATAAGACAAGTCCATCTGCTTTTGCACATAAATAAATGAAAAAGTAAGTAAAATTCCACAAACATATTGGTTTCTCCAAAAAACATGAATAACTCTTACTATTGCGATGAAACACTTTGATTCAAAATGTACTATCGATGGATTCCTCAAATGGAACTAAACCCAGAAATAAAACAGAGTACTAAAACATATTTGAGAGTTGATTTATTGAGTCAAACATTGACAAACTTATAAGCAAGCTTAAGCTCTAAATCTGCCTCAATTTTGGACTTATTTACATCATTTTTTGTGTCCTAAAGAGGTCAAAACCGTGTCAAAACCAAACCATCATAGCTTTTACTGTTCGTTGGTATGAAATGGATTCTAAATTTTTGAATTCTTCGAGACTTTGCTCATCTAGGTCTTGGCTCTTAGTTTCCCAATTCTGATTTTTCTTTGATATATAAAGAAATTCTTCATATTTTACTGATTGAGAATAAAAGAAATAGAAAGGAAAAATACAAAGATTAAGTGCTCATTTATGCATGCAGTGACCTGATGTAAATTGTTAAGTTGAATCAGCTTTTACATTCCTTGATAATCCCTGATAATTAGAAGGTTTTAGGACGTAAACATGGACTTGGGACCTGCTTGCAAACATATTTGCCCCTTTGAAACTCATATCATTTAGATAGGGCAGAGATAACAGTGATTTCCAAAGCCACTGCTTAATATTTCAGCAAATATCACCAATGAACGAACACCACATTTAAAACAAGGCCCAGTTTGAAAGAGACTACTAATAAAATCAAATAATAGCAGCATACATCTTATGCACGTAAAAATCCAGTCAATCAATGCACTAATCATTTCTCATTCCTTCAGATCATCTAGAATATGGAACCTGATACATAGATTGTAGACCTGCAAAGGATTCCTATGTTTGAGAAACAATGTAATGAGGCATTCAAATTATAAATAGATTTTGAACATAGCCATGTGATTCTCAAATTTTTTGTTGCAATGCCTGCTTAGAAATACCCCTTTTGAAATTCTGGGCAGTGTTACAAAGCCCTAATTACAGAGATTAGGCTGCAGGTCCTATCAAGGATAGAAAAGGTACTGAAAGAGAATTTTAGCTCTGTTTCAAGAGACTGAATGAGTAAGGGAAGAACCCTCTCAAGACCGCACTCTCTGGCAAGTATTTTTTCTTCTCCATCAGCTCTAATCTCTGATTATAAGCTGCAGACCTATCCACTGGAGATCAAGGTCATAAATAAGTCCATTTCTATGGAGCGAAAGGATAATCAATCCCATCAAAGCAAGCTGCATTCTATGGTATAGGAGCAAAGTTCAAAAAGTCTACAAATATCTCCAAATCTCTGGTATGCATATCCTGTTTCTATTACAAATTGTTTTGGGCATTAGAAGGTGTCAAATGCCTATCTAGAATCCCTTGAAAGAGACAAAATCATCTATGGTATGGTTCTGTGCATTTGTATGCCCTAGAAGAAGTGTCAAATACTCTTTATACCCGATTCAACCTAGTAACTAAGTGTCTTGATGATAAAACAGAACTAAATAACAATACTAATGCTCCAAGTTAACTCACAAGAAAGTGTCAAGAATTGCCAAGAAATCAAGTAATAAATTATATATCTGTTTTGCCTTAGATTTCTCAACATGATATCAGAGGTAAGGCTTTGGACAATGGGTAGAAAGAAAATCAGTTTGGCATTACTATACCTCAAGAAAGATCAAGTTCCCTAGACCGAAATTGTGGAAGCAAGAAGTAGAAATTCTGGGCAGTTTTACAAAGCCCTAATTACAGAGATTAGGCTACAGGTCCTATCAAGGATAGAAAAGGTACTGAAAGATCATTTTAGCTCTGTTTCAAGAGACTGAATGAATAAGGGAAGAACCCTTTCAAGACCGCACTCTCTAGCTAGTATTTTTTCTTCTCCATCAGCTCTAATCTCTGATTATAAGCTGCAGACCTATCCACTGGAGATCAAGGTCATAAATAAGTCTGTTTCTATGGAGCGAAAGGCTAATCAATCCCATCAAAGCAAGCTTCATTCTATGGTATAGGAGCAAAGTTCAAAAATTCTACAAATATCTCACATACCAGTTGAAGCAATCGCAGCTGAAAACTCAGAATCGTGTTTACTTCCCTAACCCCGCTCCTCCAGTCCAAGCCAATCGAACCAAAACTCCAACCAAAGCTCAAAATCAGATTTTCCTATTCTCTCGTGCTCCTCTGCGCTCTGTCTTCCCACCTTGCTCTGCTCCAAATGCACCTTCATAGACCAAATAGACAAAAGCAGTAGGCTATCGACTGTGGTAAGGCTATTGACTTCAAAAGCTGGTGAGGCACGCTTCCCTGAATGAATGAATCTATCAATGTGTGCATCCGGCTCCATCCACGGCAGCTAACTGGCACCCCATCCTTTGTATGATAATGAAATGCATCTATTACACAATCTCCAAGAAGCTTATAGATCTCCAAGCGTATAGAGATGAAAGTGTAGATGCCGAGTAAAAGGTGGACAGCACCTCAGACTAAAAGGGAAGGTGAGTTGTGCTCCAAATGCACCAGTCGAACCAAAACCTTGCTCTGCTCCAAATGCACCAGTCGAACCAAAAATCGCATTTTCAAACCAAAAATCGCATTTTCCCCCTCGCGGTCTTTGCCTTCTCGCCTTTCCACGACTTTCCTAACTCCGCTTGGCCATAAAAATTAAAAAAAAATACCTCAAAATATAAATATTTTATATAATAAATAAAAAACCCCCTCCCCTCTAGTTATAAAGGCAATATAATGCTTTTTGATTTTTTGATTTTTTTTACCCCAATATGAACGCACGTGATATAATATTGGTTTGTGAGTGACACCCCCGTGGGAAGGAATTGACCTAGATAGAGACTTGTAATGCACCCAAAAAACTACCAGGATGAGTTATAACCCTTCTCTGCTTCCTACAGGGAGCGTTAGTGCCTAGGTTAATGCCATGTTTTTCCTAAAGGGTCGTGTTACTCGTGTTTCATGAAGAATGAGGGGAAAATTCTGAGTTAACTAACGGACATTTCCAGCTTTTTCTCAAGGAGTCAGTCCAAAAAACTGGCAACCTGCGGTGCAAACCTCTGATTGGACATTTCTAAACCTAACTAAGCATCCAAAGAGGGAAAAAGCTTGAAAACCTTAATCAAACTAATGGAGAATAATTTCAAGGTTGATCCTCCCAAACTCTTATAAATTGGAGGCAAGGGCTCATTGTCAAGGGTCGAAAGGTTGATTGTTGGAGGAGTGAAATTTTGTTAGTGTGAGGTTTCATGGTTAGCATGGTTCATTGAGAACTATTTGCCTAAGCATTATCACACTAGGATATTCAGGAGAGAGAGCTTGGAGTCGGAGGATTGAGGGAGGCTCGAACAAACCAATGGTTGTAACCCTCCATTTAATATAATAGAATTACCTCTATTTTGTCCACTTGATGTCTTGTTATTACATTTTTTAAGTTATTTGTTAGAGATGTATGTTATAAGTGACTTAGACTTATATTGCTTCATGTTTTATTATATGCTTGTCTTTAATTTTTTATTGTGATAAAACTGTGAAGATTACTAGTTTTGTTGTTTTCTTGCAGGATTCAGACTTGGAGCTGGTGAGGTGGACTTCCACCACACTACATTGAGCTCTCCAACAGATCACACTACACATCGAGGTAATCCTTCTCTATTTCATATTGTCAATCAAATACTTGTATGAACATGCATATATTGTCTTTGTGAATGTTGCAGCTAATCTGACTATTTGCCTTGGGTCCCGAGAAGGCACGAGAGGGATATTACTCCAGCTACCACCTGTGCATTTTACCACTAAGCTGAATTGGCGACTATGTTGGGGACTAATCCTTAATTCCTAGCTTTTTAGTTCCTAACTCTTGGTTCTTTCCCTCTATCACTTCCTATTCTGCTCACATCCCTTTCTAACCATTTGGTGTGCTCTACAACCATCTCATCAGCTCACATTTTTCATAATAGGCCTTACTTGACCATATTTTGCAATTTAACCTTTGTAACGCGCCCCCTGTGTGCACTCCAGAGTGTTATAACGCAGTCCCTACTTGAGAACAATGTGTTAGTCTAGCTATTAACGCAATGTATCCTTTGTTAAGCAGTGTTACTCGGCTGAAACCTAGCTATCTCACCCCTGTTGTGATTTCCTTAGCTGTTGAGTTGTTGGTTGTCAGACTGGTTCCTGCAACTGAATCTTTGTGCTTGGTTTCTTGTTGGCATATTAGTTTTTTCTTTTGAAAAGTTAGCCTAGTTACATTTACTTTCTGAAAGAAAAAAGGAAAAATTTTGTTTTTTTTAGTTTTTCTGATATAACTGATTACATCCTGTAAAATATTGGGTTAGATAGTTGTTAGAGAGAATTGGTATCTTTATCTTTCATAGGATGTACTACACTATTGGATATGTGTTGTTGCATGGATGTATAAACAATTTCTCCTTATAGAAGTAACTCTTTCATCGAATTGAATTAAAAAAAAAAAAATTTGCATGGTTTGTGTTAGAGTCGCTTAAATTTCATACGTCAAATACCCCTCCGAAGACTTAAATGCAAGTACACTAAAATTAAGCGCTTAAAAAATCAATCAATAACTATTTTCTGATATCACACAAATATTAGTTCAGGCTAGGATCTTGGGATAGGAAAAGTGAGAAAACTACCCAAGATCGCAAAACTTGAGACTAGGGTCATTAAAGAGTGAAAATCATGTTGCACTCATACTATCGGGACTGCTCCCCTCACAAAGGAGTTAAGTGCGAGACAACATTGGTGTGGGTGAGAAGGTAGCCCTTTTTTCGATCACATATCCAGTGAGCATTCTGCGTATTTGGGTTCCCCTTGGGGATGTCAAAATTGGATTGGGGATCCAGGTGCTCTGCCCATACAATGTGTTGTCTACGACCGTGACCCCCCTAGTAGTGTATGTAATTTGAGGTATCCATAGTTTCCATACTTTAGGGACGAAAAAAAGATGACTGGGGCAGGCTGCCCTCGTACCTGACATAGACGGACCTTCTCTGTCTTCTTTTTTTGGGAGGGTACTCGCCTTCATGAGAGTGTTTGGCCCCATTATCTGAGGTTCGAGGGAAGCTCAATAGTAATCGTAATTGTACATATGACCAACTCTCTCTATTTGCTATTGTGATACTGAGTTTCATCTCCAGCGAATGGTAGTTCTCAGAAAGGGTCTTTCCCCTCTAGCTGTTTGGTTGATTGACTTTTAGATTTCTTTTATTTTTTAGGTGTTTGTTTGACTATCATTGAGACTTAATAATATATCACATTAAAATCTTGATAAAATTTATTGGTCATCGTGGTGTCCTTCGACCCTCGTCGTCTATCTAGACAGCAAAGAGGCCTTCCTCCATTGAAACTAGAGGATTTGTCGAGTCTCAGTGACCCAGAGTATTATTCGGAAGAACAGTCTCCAGTGTTGACCCCTGTTTCACACATTGCTTCCCAAGATAATGTGTTTCCTGAGGATCCTTTCATGGAAGGAGTTGTGCCTCCTTATAATCCTCCTCTCACTGACCTGTTGGGGCCTGTGATGATTCAGGTAGCATCAGTGCCAGCGATGTCTTCGGCTACACACACATCCAATGCACAACCGACAACCAATGGGTCGTTGGCACAGGTGGCCAACTTGGTTCCACCACCACCTCCCCCACTAGTTCTCAGTTCTTCATAGCTAACTGGAAACCCTAATAGCTAGAATATGCTTGGTCCCAACAACTTGGTCACAATATCTGTGAGTGGAATTCCGAACTTTCCACTCTCCATTCCTTTCTTGTCTGTTCTTGGACTTCCGGCTACCGCTTCTACTAATGAGGCTACTATGGTTCCCTTTAGCAACCCTTTCGATTGGAATCCCTTGTTGAGTTTGAAACCCTTGGCCTCAATGTCAGGGGGCAGTGTTACCAACACATATGTGTCAGGGGGCACTTCGGTACCCATCCAATCTATGGGACAAGTAGGTCCATCTATTGTTAATCTGATTCCTCTTAGTGGTCAACCTTTTAGTGTGGGGTCTATACCAAATGTAAATTATGCAGCCAGTAGTATGCCACAAGAAAACTCTATCGCGTCTATCTAGGCAGCCCTTCCCCAAACTCAATTGGGACAAGGGGGGAACTCTTACCCTGGCGGAAACCAACCTTTTGTTCCCTTCAGCAACTCTTTCGATTGGAATCCCTTGTTGAGTTTGAACCCCTTGGCCTCTATGCCAAGGGGCAGTGTTACCAACACATATGTGTAGAGGGGCACTTCAGTACCCCTCCAATCTATGGGACAAGCAGGTCCATCCATTGTTAATCCAATTCCTCTTAGTGGTCAACCTTTTGATGTAGGTTCTATACCAAATGTAAATTATGCATCTAGTAGTATGACACAAGCAAACTCTGTCGCGTTTATCTGGGAAGCCCTTCCCCAAACTCAATTGGGACAAGGAGGGGACTATTACCATGGGGGCAACCAGCCTTTTGTCCTGCAGTTTAATAACCATTAAGGACAACCATCTTACATCCCTACACCGCCACTACCTGGAAACTATTATCAGACGAGTCCTGCATATCACGTTGGGAACACTTTGACAGGAGAGACCTACAGTCCGATTGGTCAACCAACACCTCCTTGGTCAGACTCGGGGGAAACAACACAATTGTCATTTTTGGAAACCTTATGCATCCCTAATATGTATAAATTGACCAATGATCCCATCAATAACAACCTGCTTTGGTCTCCTATACTGAATAAGATTCCTTCAGATATCCCTGAGTTTGAAGGGATACAAGGGAATGACCCAACCACACATGTCACCACCTATAATCTATGGTTTGTTTGTAATTCCATGGTGGATGACAGCATCTGGCCCAGGCTCTTTCCACGAACCCTCATAGGAAACACTACCAAGTAGTACATCGAGTTTCCACGAGCTGCAGTTAACACATTTGGTGCCTTAGCAATGGAATTTCTCAAACACTTTCAACTCCCTATCTGCAACGAAACCGAAACAAAAATTCTAACCATGTTGTGCCAGAAACTTCCACCCACATCTCCGGTCACATACATGAATGGAGATGTAGGTGGAGGCTTGTCAAAGCCCCAATTGTGTATCATCTATTATCGGAATGGTTCTGTGAGTCACTCCTTCCTCACATCGCTAAGGACGTTTCCTTAGTAGGTGCGGTCATAGAAGACCAATCCATTCATCGTGCACAACATCTAGATCTAATCTATTCGCAATCTGGCACAATGTATGATTTACTCCCCCATGCCCCCTATAAATTCCAATGCTCCCGCAACTCAGCAACCCAGAGCGCATGCTGATAGCCTCGTTGGCACAACCTGATCCAGATTTATGCAGGACTGCAATAAAATACAGAAATAGCCATAAAAACAGAGATGCAACGGAAATAATGCTTCATTTCATTAATATCAAATAATAGAAATATGCTTATAGACATAATGGAAATCAAATAGCTAAGGTGCTGCAAGCTTATCTCTAAGAAGAGATGTGGCAGCTACATGCCTCTGACATGTGTTACAATGAGGCTCGAGGGCCTATTTATTATTGAGAAACAATGGAAAACTCTAAACGTCCAAAAACCTAACCCTAGGAGATGAAGCGCCAACTATGGGCCCCGTTTGGGTAAATTGGTGTTACAACTTCCAGGAGTCGTAACTTTGGCATACTATCTCTGTTTGACACACATGATACATCGTTATAAAGATATATCCGCAGACTACAATTGTTGACTATGAATATCGATTCTTGGAATGGAATCATACCGCGAATATCGATTCCGGAACAAAATCATATTCGTCGGAGGCACGATGCCCAAACAATGTCGTTTAGGGCTTCAAAACGGCTCCGTAAGTTCAGGACCTGAAAAACTACTAAAAATAGTAAGTTGTGCTGATGAAAAACTAAAAGGAATGATGGTGGCGTTTCAAATGGAATAGGTGGGCAGCCACTAATATCCACTTGGATCATTAGGGTCCCAAAACGGCTCTGGGAGTGCAGGACACGAAAACCTGCTAAAAATAGTAAGTTGTGCTGAAAGTGAAAAGCTACAAGAATTGATGGTGCAGGTCCAAATGGAATAGGTGGGTGGCCACCGATATCCACTTGGATCATTCCTCCCTCCTTAGGAAGAAATGTTCCCCATTGCGTTGAGATCCTCCATGAGATGAGGAAAATTCTATTGAACTGGGTATTAGATTTGTCGAAGATGTCATGGACCTGCGGGCAGACATGCTGGATGCATTTAGTAAATTTGATTTCTTTATTAGACTCAAACAGTACAAGTTTGGATTATGTTTGTGTAGTTTTAAGAGGTATGGCAACATCAGGCGACAGTGCGTCGGGGGTCAGATCAATGGAGTACTTGTCCTGACAGTGTAGAGGAACCTCTGTGAGTGAGTAGAAAATGTCATCGTATTCCTCCATGACTTTTTCCATCTACTGCAACCTTGCAGGGGAGCCCTATTTCAGGGTTGTGGCCACAATATTCTTCTTTCCCTGTGAGCGAGTTGTAATGAAAATAAATTTCCTGGTTTGGGAAACAATCTTACTGCCTTGTTTTGGAGTAGTCAAAGAGATGGCAGGATGCGGTACAACCTCCTGTATCTTGTAAAAGTTATTTCCCAAAGTAATAATAACAGAACGAGTCCTAGACTCATACACAACATGTCGCCTCCATAACTATGGTTGGCCCAATAATACATCAGCTACATCAAGAGGAGCAACATCACACACTACCTCATCTGTGAATGGCTTGATATTGTATGGAAGGCTACACTGCTAGAAAACGTGTAGATCTCTCCTTGGGTGAAGCCACCCGATGGTATATGGCTACGGGTGTGCTATGGTCTGTAGGCTGAGCCGCTTCACGACCTCTGCTGAAATGAGGTTCTTTTGGCTTCTGTTATCGACAAGGAATTGTAGTGGATAACCCTTCACCCACATCTTCGAATGGAAGAGGCGCTCCCCCTCCTCTGGATCATCAGTATCCTCCCTCTGGATCTTGATGGTGGCAACAATGTCACTGGGATCCGCATCAATGATCTACTTCCATTTTTCATTTCCTTTGTCTAGTTCTGACTCAGGATTAGAACATGCATATGATTCGGGTGCCTTTAGTTCGGCCACCAACGATTGTTTGGCCCGACACTCGTTTGTGCTGTGAGTGGGGCTATTATGAAATTCACGCCACTTCCCTGTGTCCTTCTTTGTATTTGTGGTGTTGTTATGAGTCGTCTCGCTTTGGCCTTGCCCCTTGTTCTATGGTTCGGGGGCGCCTTTCCCTGGCTTCGGATTCACAGATCCAAAGTCTCGCTTCTTCTTCTTAAATTTTTGCTCGATCTTAGCGGCATAGTGATATTTCATGCCAAGCAATGTAATATCAAGGAACTCCATTTCCTCCTGAATGTGTTTGTGTAGATAGTTGCGGTACTTGAGCACCAAATGTCTCTGAATCTTTAATACCCAACTTTGTGCGCAGGGTATGGAACAAATTCGTCAGTTTGTGCACATCTTGATCCTTTTGCTGCCGCAGCATGGTTCATTGGATGTACTTGTACTCATAGCTCCCCATGAGGTAATATTGTTCCTTGATGCCATCTCGGAACGAATTCCATGTGGGTGCGACCGAGAACAGAGAGGGTTATGTCCCATCCTTTTGCTCACAGTAGGTTTCCCACCAATCTTTCACATGGAAGGCGGCTTTGAGGAGTGCCAAAATAATCTTTTCTCAGTCGGAGAAATCATGGACCGAGAAATACCCTTCAAACAAATTCAACCATCTATCTACAACGTCTGCATCTATATGGCCTTCAAATATAGGAATGTCAAAGTTTACCTGTACCTTGAAGGGAGTGGCGCCTCCAGAGTGGTTGTTGGATGCAGATGCGCAGTAGGTGGGCAACCGTTGAAGGATCTGAGCAAAGTTATCGATCATCGCGTTCATTTGTTTCTCAAGGGCCTCCTCGAGCAATATTTTGATAGGATCTCTTGCTCCCTCGTCTTTCTTTTCTATCGCCATGGGAGGTTGTCGGGGTTTGCGAGGCTGATCTTGCAAGGGTTCAACCAAACCGAGCCCTAACTCCTTATATCCTGAGCACGTTGGCGACATGCAAAGAAAAACAGAGAGAGCAGACTTAAGTCTTATACCACTAATCCGGATCTATGTAGGAACACAATAAAATACAGAAATAGCCATAAACACAGAGAAGCAGCGGAAATAATGCTTCATTTCATTAATATCAAATAACATAAATATGCTTACATACATAATGGAAATCAAATAGCTAGGGCGTTAGAAGCTTATCTCTGAGAAGAGATGTGGCGGCTACATTCCTCTGCACTGTGTTACAATGAGGCTCGAGGGCCTATTTATTATTGAGAAACACTGGAAAACTCTAAACGTCCAAAAACCTAACCCTAGGAGATGAAGCACCAACTATGGGCCCCATTTGGGTAAATTGGTGTTTCAACTTCTCAAAGTCGTAACTTTGGCATACTATCTCTGTTTGACACACATGATACATCGTTAGAAAGATCTATTTGAGGATTACAACTGCTAACCCCGAATATCGATTCCGGAATGGAATCATACTATGAATATCGATTCCGAAACATAAACTTATTTTTCAAAGGCACGATGCCCAAAAAACATCGTTTAGGACCTCAAAATGGCTCCGGAGGTTCAAGACCTGAAAAAACTGCTAAAAATAGTAAGTTGTGCTAAAACTGAAAAAGTAAAAGGACTGATGGTGTCATTTCAAATGGAACAGGTGGGCGGCCACCAATATCCACCTGGACCATTAGGGTCCCAAAACAGCGCCGGGAGTGCAGGACCTAAAAACTTGCTAAAAATAGTAAGTTGTGCTGAAAGTGAAAAGATGCGAGAATTGATGGTGCAGGTCCAAATGGAATAGGTGGGTGGCCACCGATATCCACTTGGATCATTCCTCCCTCTTTAAGAAGCAATGGTCCCCATTGCGTTGAGATCCTCCATAAGATGAGGAAAATTCTGTTGAACTGGGTATTAGATTTGTCAAAGATGTCATGGACCCACAGGCAGACACGCTGGATGCGTTTAGTAAATTTGGTTTCTTTATTAGCCTCAGACAATACATGTGTGGATTATGTCTGTGTAGTTGTATGAGGTATGGCAACATCAGGCGTTGGTGCGTCGAGGGTCAGATCAATGAAGTGCTTGTCCTGACAGTGTAGAGGAACCTCTGTGAGCGAGGAGAAAATGTCCTCGTATTCCTCCATGACTTTGTCCATCTGTTGCAGTCATGCAGGGGAGCCCTATTTCGAGGTTGTGGCTACAATATTCTTCTTTCCCTATGATCGAGTTGTAGTGAAAATAAATTTCCTGGTTTGGGAAAAAATCTTACTGCCTTGTTTTACAGTAGTCAAAGAGATGGCAGGAGGCGGTACTACCTCCGGTATCCTGTACAAGTTATTTCCCAAAGTAATAATAACAGCACAAGGCCTAGAATCATACACAACATGTCGCCTCCATAAGTATGGTTGGCCCAATAATACATCAACTACATCAAGAGGAGCAACATCACACACTACCTCATCCATGAATGGCTTGATACTGTACGGAAGGCAACACTGCTGGTGAACGCATAGATCTCTCCCTGGGTGAAGCCGCCCGATGGTATACGGCTGCGGGTGTGCTATCGTTGGTAGGTTGAGCCGCTTCACGACATCTGCTGAAATGAGGTTCTTTTGGCTTTTGCTATCGACAAGGAACTGTAGTGGAGAACCCTTCACCCACATCTGCGAATGGAAGAGGCGCTCCCCCTCCTCTGGATCATCAGGATCCTCCCTCTAGATCTTGATGGTGGCAACAATGGCACTGCGATCTGCATCAATGATCTGCTTCCCTTTTTCATTGCCTTTGTCTGGTTCTGACTCAGGATCAGAACATGCATCCAATTTGGCCCGACACTCGTTTGTGTTGTGAATGGAGCTATTATGAAATTCACACCACATCCCCATGTCATTCTTTGGATTTTTGGTGTTGTTATGAGTCACCCCGCTTTGGCCTTGCCCCTTGTTCTGCGGTTCGGGGGCGCCTTTCCCTGGCTTCGGATTCGTGGATCCAAAGTCTTGCTTCTTCTGTTTAAATTTATGCTCGATCTTGGTGGCATAACGATATGTCGTGCCAAGCGATGTAATGTCGAGGAAATCCATTTCCTCTTAAATGTGTCTGTGCAAGGAGCTATGGTACTTGAGCACCAAATGTCTCTCTAAATCTTTAATACCCAACTTTGTGCACAGGTTATGGAACAAATTCGTCAGTTCGTGCACATCTTGATCCCTTTGTTGCCGTAGTGTGGTCCATTGGATGTACTTGTCTTCATAGCTCCCCACAGGGTAATATTGTTCCTTGATGCCATCTCGGAACAAATTCCAAGTGGGTGCAGCTAAGAACAGAGAGGGTTATGTCTCGTCCTTTTTCTCACAGTAGGTTTCCCACCATTATTTAACATGGGGGGCGGCTTTAAGGAGTGCAAAAATAACCTTTTTCTCAGTCGGAGAAATCATGGACCGAGAAATACCCTTTCAGCAAATTCAACCATCTATCTACGGCGTCTGCATCTATCTGGCCTTCAAATATAGGAATGTCAAAATTTACCTGTACCTTGAAGGGAGTGGCACCTCCAGAGTTGCTGTTGGATGTTGATGCACCATAGGTGGGTAGTTGTTAAAGGATCTGAGCAAAGTTATCCATCATCGTGTTTATTTGTTTCTCGAGGGCATCCTCGAGCAATATTTTGATAGGATCTCCTGCTCCCTCATCTTTCTTTTCTTCTGCCATGGGACATCGTCGGGGTTTGCGAGGCTGATCTTGCAAGGGTTCAACCAGATCGAGCCCTAACTCCTTATACCCTGACCGCGTTGGGGACATGCAAATAAAAACAAAGAAAGAGCAGACACGCTCTTATACCATTGATCCAGATTTATGCAGGAACGCAATAAAATACAAAAATAGCCATAAACACAGAGATGCAGCGGAAATAATGCTTCATTTCATTAATATCAAATAACAGAAATATGCATATAGACATAATCAAAATCAAATAGCTAGGGCATTGGAAGCTTATCTCTGAGAAGAAATGTGGCGGCTACATGCCTTTGCACTGTGTTACAATGAGGCTCTGAGGGCCTATTTATTATTGAGAAACAATGGAAAAATCTAAACGTTCAAAAACCTAACCCTAGGAGATGAAGCACCAACTATGGGCCCCATTTGGGTAAATTGGTGTTTCAACTTCCCAGAGTCGTAACTTTGGCATACTATCTATGTTTGACACACATGATACATCGTTAGAAATATATATCCAAGGACTACAACTGCTGACCACGAATATCTATTTTGGAATGGAATCATATAGCGAATATCGATTCCGGAATAGAATCATTTTCATCAGAGGCGCGATGCCCAAAAAATGTCGTTTAGGGCCTCAAAACGGCTCCGGAAGTTCAGGACCCGAAAAACTGCTAAAAATAGTAAGTTGTGCTGAAACTGAAAAACTGAAAGGAATGATGGTGGCGTTTCAAATGGAATAGGTGGGTGGCCACAATTATCCACGTGGATCATTAGGGTCCCAAAATGGCTCCGGGAGTGCAGGACCCGAAAAACTGCTAAAAATAGTAAGTTGTGCTGAAAGTGAAAAGCTGCAAGAATTGATGGTGTAGGAGCAAATGGAATAGGTGGGTGGCCACCGATATCCACCTGGATCATTCCTCCCTCCTTAGGAAGAAATAGTCCCCATTGCATTGAGATGTTCCATGAGATGAGGAAAATTCTATTGAACTGGGTATTAGATTTGTCGAAGATGTCATGGACCTGTGGGCAGACATGCTGGATGCGTTTAGTAAATTTGGTTTCTTTATTAGCCTCAGACAGTACATGTGTGGATTATGTTTGTGTAGTTGTATGAGGTATGGCAACATCAAGCGGCGGTGCGTCGGGGGTCAGATCAATGGAGTTCTTGTCTTGATAGTGTAGAGGAACCTCTACGAGTGAGGAGAAGATGTCCTCGTATTCCTCCATGACTTTGTCCATCTGCTATAGCCGTGTAGTGGAGACCTGTTTCGAGGTTGTGGCCACAATATTCTTCTTTCCCTGTGAGCGAGTTGTAATGAAAATAAATTTCCTAGTTTGGGAAACAATCTTTGTAGGTTTTAACCCTGAACAGAAATTATCTACACACGAATCTTATAACAGAAAATAAACAATAGCGAGAGAATAAAACATAAAACAGATAAACACAAATATTTTCCCCTGGATCCCAAATCAGGACGACCAGCTTGATTTTTCATTATATTCATTTTAGTGTTACAACACATATATATACATGCCGAAGCATACATAAACCCCAATCCATAAACCCTGGATTAGAACATAACCGTAGTTCCCTTGACCGGATCTACAAAAAATACCAGGGGCCGAAAACCATCGTACCCCAAAACCATGTGCAAAACCATGCACAAAACCATGGACGCAGAGAAAGAATATAACACATACCCAACAATATTACTGCCTTGTTTTGTAGTAGTCAAAGAGATGGCAGGAGGCGGTACTACCTCCAGTATCCTATACAAGTTATTTCCCAAAGTAATAATAACAGCACAAAGCCTAGACTCATACACAACATGTTGCCTCCATAAGTATGGTTGGCCCAATAATACATCAGCTACATCAAGAGGAGCAACATCACACACTACCTCATCCGTGAATGGCTTGACACTGTACGGAAAGCGACACTGCTAGCGAACGCGTAGATCTCTCCCTGGGTGAAGCCACCCGATGGTATACGGCTGCGGGGGTGCTATGGTCGGTAGGCCAAGCCGCTTCACGACCTCTGTTGAAATGAGGTTCTTTTGGCTTTCGCTATCGACAAGGAATTCTAGTGGAGAACCCTTCACCCACATCTACGAATGGAAGAGGCGCACCCCCTCCTCTAGATCATCGGGATCCTCCCTCTGGATCTTGATGGTGGCAATAATGGCACTGGGATCCGCATCAATGATCTGCTTCCCTTTTTCATTGCCTTTGTCTAGTTCTGACTCGGGATTAGAACATGCATCTGATTCAGGTTCCTTTAGTTCGACCACCAACAACTGTTTGTCCCGACACGCGTTTGTGTTGTAAGTGGGGCTATTATGAAATTCACACCACTTCCCCGTGTCCTTTGGATTTGTGGTGTTGTTATGAGTCGCCCCGCTTTGGCCTTGCCCCTTGTTCTGCAGTTTGGGGGCGCCTTTCCCTGGCTTCAGATTCGTAGATCCAAAGTCTCGCTTCTTCCACTTAAATTTCTACTCGATCTTGGCGGCATAGCAATATGTCATTCCAAGCGATGTAATGTCGAGGAACTCCATTTCCTCTTGAATGTGTATGTGCAGAAAGCTGCGGTACTTTAGCACCAAATGTCTCTATGAATATTTAATACCCAACTTTGTGCGTGGGGTATGGAACAAATTCGTCAGTTCGTGCACATCTTGATCCCTTTGCTGCCGCAACATGGTCCATTGGATGTACTTGTCCTCATAGCTCCCCACGGGGTAATATTGTTCCTTGATACCATCTCGGAACGAATTCCAAGTGGTTGCGGCCGAGAACAGAGAGGTTTATGTCCCGTCTTTTTGCTCACAGTAGGTTTCCCACCAATATTTGACATCGAGGGTGGCTTTGAGGAGTGCAAAAATAATCTTTTTCGGTCGGAGAAATCATCGACTGAGAAATACCCTTCTAGCAAATTCAACCATCTATCTACAACGTCTGCATCTATCTGGCCTTCAAATATAGGAATGTCAAAGTTTACCTGTACCTTGAAGGGAGTGGTGCCTCCAAAGTGGTTGTTAGATGCAGATGCGTCGTAGGTGGGTAGTTGTTGAAGGATCTGAGCAAAGTTATCCATCGTCACGTTCATTTGTTTCTCGAGGGCCTCCTCGAGCAATATTTTCATAGGATCTCCTGCTCCCTTGTCTTTCTTTTCTTCTTTCATGGGAGGTCTTCGAGGTTTGCGAGGCTGATCTTGCAAGGATTCAACTAGATCAAGCCCTAACTCCTTATACCCTGACCACGTTGGGGACATGCAAAGAAAAAAAGAGAGAGAAGACAAGCTCTTATACCACTGATCCGGATTTATGCAGGAAAACAATAAAATACAGAAATAGCCATAAACACAGAGATGCAGCGGAAATAATGCTTTATTTCATTAATATCAAATAACAAAAATATGCTTACAGACATAATGGAAATCAAATAGCTAGGGTGCTGGTAGCTTATCTCTAAGAAGAGATGTGGCGGCTACATGCCTCTGAACTATGTTACAACGAGGCTCGAGGGCCTATTTATTATTGAGAAACAATGGAAAACTCTAAACGTCCAAAAACCTAACCCTAGGAGATGAAGTGCCAACTATGGACTTGTGTGGTACCCTATATGATGCGCATTTTATTGTTTAAGAGATCATGCTATCTACTGCTTCTTGTATTGACCAAGCCATCATATGCCAAAAATCATTTTCACACTGTTTGTTTGCACCATTGCTCTGTACTATCTTCAAAATAAATTATCTTTGTCTTGTTTTGTGTCGACTGATGTAGGACACCTTATTGTCTACCTTTTGACAAATCTCTTCCTATCGACTTCACTGTCTTATCTAGGAAGGTGATCCAGAAACATATCAGTACCATGGAACTTGCAGACCTCAGTGGTAGGTTACTTGTCTTTGATTGGGGGTTTTCATCATTGGCTCCTGGTCGGATAATTCTACGAGTGTTCGACATCAATACCATTTTTTCACACTCGCTAGATTAGACTGGGAATCTTAGAGACCATCATCCTTATCGGTGGCCATCCTCACGTCTGTTAACAGTTTTCATCATTGACTAGTAATCATACGATTTCTCACATGTTTGACTACAACTCCTTTATTCACATGTGTAGAAATATGCAGTTCAGAGAAGCGACAACCAAGACCTTGGGTAGAGGCTTACATTATTCAACTGTGATTCCTCTCCCAAGTTGCATGTATTGTTTTCAGAGAGCTTATCAGATTGATCCTTTCATGACACAAGCTTCCACATTGCGCTTATCAGTTGACATACTGGTCATATCTCTTCATAGTAGAGAAATCACTTTGATACAACTATTGAGCATGGGAATTCCCGACTCAAGACAAATATATATATATTTTTGACTTATGTTGTTTGTTTCAAGTTTTCCACAGTCCTTCAACTCCTCTCTCGCTATACTTCACATATATAAAGTATTTCATCCATCGTCTTCGTCTCTGACCTCACACTTTACGGGGAATCTGTTATACAGCAAATGACCTCCTCATGAGCTAAGAGAAGGACACATGGATGGAAGGAATTAACCTAGACAGAGACATATTTTTTCATGGTAACGCACCCCAAAACTACCAGGCCGAGTTATAATGCTTCTTTGCTTCCTGTAGGGAGCGTTAGTGCCTAGGTTAACACCCTATTTTTCCTAAAGGGTCGTGTTACCCATGTTTTATGAAGAATGAGAGGGAAATTCTGAGTTAACTGATTGATATTTCCGGTTTTTTCTCAAAGAATCGGTCCAAAAAGCTGGCAACCTACGTTGCAGGCCTATGATTGGACATTTCTAAACCTAACTAAGAATCCAAAGAGGGAAAAAGCTAGAAAAGGATGGAAACATCATGGATTTTTCCCTAAGAAAACTAATGGAGAAGAATGGCAAGTTTGATTCTCCCAAAATCTTATAAATTGGAGGCAAGGGCTCCTTGTCAAGGGACAAAAGGTTGATTGTGGGAGGAGCGAACTTTTGTTAGTGTGAGGTTTCATGGTTGGCACGGTTCATTGAGAACTATTTGCATAAGCATTGTCACACTAGGATATTGAGGAGAGAGAGCTTGGAGTCAGAGGATTGAGGGAGGCTTGACGAAATCGATGGTTCTAACGCTCCTTCATTTAATATAATAGAACTGCCTCTATTTTGTCCACTTGATGTCTTGTTATTACATTTATTAAGTTATTTGTTAGAGATATATATGTTATAAGTGGCTTATACTTATATTGTTTCATGTTTGATTATATGTTTGTCTTTGATTATTTATTGTGATAATACTGTGAAAATTACTAGTTTCATTGTTTGCTTGCAGGATTCAGACTTGGAGCTGGTGAGGTAGACTTCCACCACACTACATTGAGCTCTCCAACAGATCGGCATTACACATCGAAGTAATCCTTCTCTATTTCATATTGTAAATCAAATGCTTATATGAACATGCATATATTGTCTTCGTGAATGTTGCAGCTAATAGGATTGTCTGCCTTGGGTCCCGGGAAGGCTTGCGAGGGATCTTACTCCAGCTACCACCTGTGAATTTTACCCCTAAGTAGGCATCAAAAGAGAATGGACCGCTCCATATAATCTAGAGCAGAATGGGGTTGCAGAGAGGAAGAACAGAACTATTGTTGAATCAACGAGGGCAACGTTGTATGATCAAGATATGCCCAAATTTCTATGGGAAGAAGCATGAAGCACAACTATGTATGTTCACAACAGGATTCCTCACAGACCACTAGGTAAGATTACACCGGAGAGTGTCTTCACTGCCAGGAAGCTAGAACTGAGTCATTTCAGGATCTTTGGAAGTTTGGCATACTTCCATATACCCAAAGAAAGGAGTAAAAAGTTGGATTAGACTGCAGAAAAAGGATATCAAGTGCGATATAGCGAGAATGATAAGGCATAAAAAATATACATTCCTGGCAGTAGGAATATTGTAGTACGACGGGATGTAAAGTTCATGGAGGACAGAGCTTTTAGGAAATCTCAAGAAATCCCTTCCAAAAAGCAAGCAGAGGACGATCCATTCGTCCAACAACTTCGATCAACTGAAACGAACACCAACGCTTCTCCAAGGCATAAGAATCTAGAAGTATCACCTTAGGAATATTCACAGGAAGAGGAGCAAGAAGATCCACCCACTACCAGTCGAAGAACGAGCTGAGAATTATGACAGATACTAAGGGACGCAAAGGAGTTCAATGGAGCTCCTAGAAATGAGAAAAGGCAGCGTAGACAACCAGACAGATACCAAGCTTTGGTGGCTCAGGTTGCAAAACCCTCTAGTTTTCAGGAGGCAGTTCAGCATCAAATATGAGTAGATGCAATGGTGGAGGAATATAGTTTCATAATTACCAATGATGTCTGGAAAGTGGTACCTAGACCTTAGGACAAATCAGTTGTAGGTTCGAGGTGAATCTACAAGATCAAGTATGCTGCAGATGGTAGCATGGAAAATTACAAAGCCAAGTTCGTTGCAAAGGGGTATGCTCAAAACTAAGGGATAAACTACGAAGAAACCTTCGCCCTAGTAGCCAGTTATACTTCTATCAAATCGATGATATCCCTTGCTGCGCGGATGGGGTGGGAGATTCACCAGATGGACGTCAAGGCTACTTTCTTGAATGGGGTGACAGAAGACGAAGTATACATTGAACAACCAAAGGGCTTTGAGACACATGAGCAAAAAACTCATGTATGCTGACTAAAGAAATCCTTGTATAGGCTTAAACAACCACCTAGAGCATGGTACAATCGGATTGATGGTTACCTGCAGAAGATGGGATTCATCAAGAGTGACACAAATCCTAATCTCTACTATCTGGGAGTAGAGAATGAGCCACTAACTCTAGTATTATATGTAGATGACCTGTTCCTGATAGGCTCATATAGGCTCATCAAGGATTGCAAGGAGAACCTAGCTACAAATTCGACATGAAGGATTTGGGACTGATGCATTATTTTCTGGGGTTGGAAGTTTGGCAACAGAAAGGTGAACTCTTCCTTGGGCAAGGGAGATATGCTACCGAAATTTTGAAGAGGTTCAGGATGCAGGATTATAGACCCATGGCTACTCCAATGATTACCAACTGGAAGAAGATTAATGCGTCTGAAGATAAAGAAGTTGATCCCACTTTGTACAGACAACTCATAGGGTCCTTGATGTATTTGGTCAACACCAGGGCAGAAATTTGTTACATAGTCAACACCCTCAGTCAGTTTAGGGTGGAACCAAAGAGGGCACACTAGGCAACAGCCAAGAATGTTCTTATATATATACGAGGAACAATCGAGCATGGATTAAAGTACACCCAAGGCAATGACATCAAACTGAGTGGGTTCACTGACACAGATTCGGCTGGAAGTTTGGTAAATCGGAAAAGTACCATTAGGTATAGTTTCCACATTGGATCAAGAATGGCCTTCTCGTGCAGTAGGAAACAAAATTCTATAGCACTGAGCTCAACTAAAGCGGAATATATGGTAGCCAACACAACATCATGTGAAGCCATATGGCTTAGAAAGTTGCTTGTGAATCTAATCAGGTGAAGGATGGAAGCGAACAACATTTTATGTGATAATTAGAGTTGCATCAAGCTCTCTGAGAATCCAAGTTTTCATGATCGGTCAAAGCACATTGACATCATCTTTCATTTTATCGGAGACTGTGTCCAACAGGGTGTAATACAGTTACAGTACACTCTCACAGGAGAACGGGTGGTAGATATCCTCACTAAGGCTTTAGGAAGAACAAAGTTTGTTTATTTCAGGGAGAAGTTGGGGATGATTGAGAATATGTTTCAATAGCAGAGATAGATATTGAAATACTTAAGAGGGAGCTGCAGTACAGATGTAGCAGTGACAACAGTTATGTCATGGGAAACAATATAGTGGCAGCAACAGCGCAGTAGATGAAGGCTAGCAGGCCGAGCATCAGCAACGCAGAGGATCGATGTCATGGATCAGGGTGATGCTTCTTGTGGGAAGTATTGCTAGAGCACATTCCTCGCTAAGAGGGAGTGTTGATTTTTAGGTAGCATCGGATGTGCTCTAGCTCCAGAATTTTGTGGAGGGGCTAAAATCCATGAGATCTCAAAGACCCATAAATAGTTTGGAGAAATTCCACCCGGAGTGCATTATATTAAAATAATTAATTATTTTTAATGATTCCTAAGTTAAAACTTAGGGAATTAAAATAATTAGAGGGAATTTATATAAATATGGGTGAGAAGCTTCTAAGAGATGAGGATCAAGTATGTTTTAATCCTAGCTGTTTATTATAGATTTTATCATGACCGTTGATATCTCATTTGGAGACACACCAGGAAAATACTCGAGGGAAGTCGATTCTCCAGAAGCAAGAGTTTGATTTTAGAGGGAGAGTTGCAGGGTGAAGGAAGAGGAAGGTATCAACATCAGTCAGAGATAGAGGTGGAGGGATGCAATGCAGCAAAGGAGCAGCATAGAGAGGCATCATAGCAGTGGATGCAGTCCCTATGCAGAAGAGGATGCAGAGGTGACGCAGTGGAGGCTGTAGGGTCTCTTGGGTGTCAAAATTTCACTAGTGATTGGAGGAAAATTATCTTAAGTGTGTTGAACCCTTATTTAAACTTAGAGGGGGGGGGGGGTGAATCAGTTTAACACATTCATGGACATTTAAAACTTTTCATCAAAACTTATTTACACATTCATTTCATGTTCAACTTAATATGTGAGTAATCTTAGAATGTGAGCAGCAAGTATTAATATAATATAACAGTAGACTTAATATGAGAGCAGCAGGTATTAAGCAGATGATATAAATCAGATCAACACATAAACATCATGCCTGAGAGACCCGAGATATAAGTGGAAACCCATAAAGGAGAAAACCACATCTTTTATTGTTGTGATGCAAAGGCAAGCTCCAACTCCCTCTCACCATTGTTTTGCGAGGCACCAACCTACGAAGGTTCCAACCTCAGTGTTGCAAGCTACAACTTGCAAGGAAGCACCAACTCCCTTCAATTTTCTGCAGGCACCAACCTATAGGAGGCTCCAACCTCAGTCAGCTACAACTGACAGCTATCAAGCTGCAACTTGATAGGGAAGCTCCAACTTCCTCCATTTATCAGACTGAATGTTTGTTGATTTACCTCAGATATCATCTCTGTTCTGTAGCATCTCTTTCTGCTCTTCTTTTCTTAATCTTCTCTGCCTCACTCTTCTATACTCTACATTTTCTATATTTACTCTTTCTTAACCTCTCCTTTTGCATATCAATTTGATATTATATATAGAGTTCCTCTCATGAATGTTTGTATTCCACAAGGAATTTGGAGTGAACAACCATGACTCTTTGACTTCTGTTTTCTCATTCCTTTGTCTAACTCATTTTAAAATTATAACAATATGCATAAATTTCCATATTACAGTGGGATTTTTCTTTCCTTAGGATACTTGCCTTTGCATCACAAACAATAAAAAATTAACTACAACATTTACATTCACATTTTTAATTACACATTTCAATTTCACTCAGCTCCTTTTCTGGATTTTGGCTTTACTGGATTTGTCTTTTCCCGTTGTTGTTAAGAAACAGTTCTGCATACTCTTTGTTCATTGTCATCTGCATATTCCACCTGTTCACTGCACTTTTGAATCCCTTAGTTGTACATCTCTTCAACTCTGCATTCTTTGTTTTCCTCTATCATGCCTCATACTTCCTCTTTCTGTGTGCATATAAAATGGATACAGCAAATTTGTACTCAATCCAACTGTTGATCTGGGCAATTTCAATACTCTATTTTCTGGGCTGGCGATTTAATTAATTAAAACTTACTTGCACATAAAATCACCTGCACTCAATTTAGTACTTAACCCAATTTCCAATCTGAGCAATTTTGAATTTATGCTGAAGTTTACCTCCTTGAAGAATCTATGGTTTAAACCATAGTCGGATCAACTCGCACCAATCAATTTAGCATTGGTTAAATGACCAGATTTCCACACATCACATATATGGTGAATTTTTTCTTAACTCTCCCTTTATTAACAACACTTATTTTTGGTCCGCGCTCTGGTTACAATTTCTGAGCATGACCATGGAAAATATCACCAACTTAGCTTGTTCTAAACTTCATCTCTCAATCTTCGACTTGGGATTTTATATTCAGCTGTTTATGGTTTAAAATAAAATTCAATGCTCCAGGCATACGCGGAGGCAACCTTTGAATAGACCCACTAAATTACATTTTTTTAAATCCGCAGATCTTAATACATGCGTATGGGCCCCAACGTTAACGGTCATCTCCATCCAACAGTTGTTATCGCGTCGCGCCGCCTCATTTGATCGGACGTATATCGCTCATTGAAGATGCGCGAACAATAACGCACAATGGCGCGCAGTGATAGTAGTTTTGCAAATTCGCTCGGGGACACGTGTCGCCCATCCTATGGAATCGCTCCCAATCTCTTGAATACCACCCACCGTGTAAATGTGGTGCAATGAAAACCAAAAACCACCTTTATTGTTCACTCTTCGTGGTTCCGCCCTTTTGGCTCGGGGTTTTGCCTAACTTCGCGTTCCGTCGTCTTTTATTATTTAAAAGGGTTCTCCTCCTCGCACCGTCTCAACGCTGATTTCTACACATTACGACCTCGCTCCTCCGGAGATTTCCGATTGCGATTGATCGCAATTGCAAGCTGCCTTGCTCCGATGCGATTGACCACTGTTAAGTTTTTCCGATTGCGATTAATCGCAATCGCAACTTGCATTTGCATGTTTCGATGCCCATACTCCGATACTCTGATGCGATTAGGCCGGAATTCAAATACATTTGAATCATAGTTCATATATCCATCGGGTCCAGAACTCAATCGGAACTCTTGTCGATATGTTCCAGTGCACAGTTTTTCTCCGATGCGATTGGGAAAGGGTCCCACCATATAAAACTAACTTTGTTTTAAAACCAAGCATTAATACCTTTGGTTCTTTGTCCACAAAGCGCTCCATATAAATATATATATCTATATAAGCTTTGAGCCGATGTGATTAAGCCGGAACTCAAACCTATCAAGACACAGTTTATATGCCCATCGGGTCCGGGCTTCAATCGCAATCGCAACTTTCTGTTGATAACCTGTTCCGCTACCCTCATATTCTCCGATGCGATTGGGTGAGGGTCCCACCTTATGGTACTTTGATTCTTTGTTAAAAAGGCACTCCATAGAGATTAATCTATATTCTTTGGACCTTTGTGCATAAGGCGCAATATATGTAATGCGCTGCATATATACTCCAGCGTGGGTAACGATTCCCATAATGAGATTTATATATATATATATATATATATATATATATATATATATATATACTTTGTTGCTCCAATCTTTAGTGTATCTTCCAGCGAGGGAGGTGATTCTCGGAATTTGTTTGTATATATATATATATATATATACTTGCCGCTTGGGTTATACGATTCCTGGAATTGTGTTTATGTATCCTCCAGTTGGGGTAGCGAATATCGGAATTAAAAAAATGGCTCTACCTCTGCTTGTGATAACGGCTCTGCCTCTATATTCGTTGCCTCTGCCTTCGCTGTACATATTACCTGCTGTTGTTCTTTGCCTATCTTTGCATCTGTTGCCTTCTTTGTCTGTCTCTGTCTTTGCTACCTCTATTGTCTGTCTCTGTCTTTGCTGCCTCCTTTGCCATCAATAACAACATTTCCAACAGTCTCCCCCTCTGGCATTGATGGAAATACACTTCCTCTGTTTGCCTATTAGGATCCTTTCTCCTGTTGCTTGCTCTTCCTCCCCCTTTGACATCAATGGCAAGGGGTTTGAATTCTTAGTGTAACTTCTATTCTTTGATCCTGTGATTTTATCCTTTTTCAATATTTCGTGCATTTCCTCTCTCTGAATTTTTCTGACTTTGTACGCTTCTGCTTCAACCTTTGGATTAGATTCACGTTGGGTTCACCACTCTTCCGCTGCACCACTGACCCTTTTGCCTTTTTATTGATTCTTTTATGCTAAATGTATTCTTTCCATAATCCTTTTGATCCTGAGGACCTGTTTTCATGCTTCCCTTGCTGGTTGATCTCCCCCTGGGAATGATATTTTCGTTTCTGTTCTCCCCCTGAAAGTGTGCTTTCTCTTCATATTAGAGAGTAGCATCTACAAATACTACCCCTAGTCTGTCTCTCAAATATTCAAATGGTTCTCTGGCAAGCGGTTTAGTAAATATATCTGCTGTCTGTTCTTTTGTTGATACATACTCCAGTTTTACTATCTTTTGAGCCACTTGTTCTCGGAGAAAATGATACTTGATTGGGATATGTTTAGTTTTTGAGTGAAGCACAGGCTTTTTAGATATACTTATAGCACTTGTATTATCACATTTGATTGAGATAGGTTCATTAATACTTACCTTCATGTCTTTTGCTTCATCCACATGACTTGTGTACAACATGTTGCTACATATTCTGCTTCTGCTGTAGACAGAGAGATAGATGTTTTTTTCTTGCTTAACCATGCCACCAGATTTTCTCCTAGATAGAAAGCACCACCACTTGTGCTTTTCCTGTCATCCACACAGCTGGCCCAATCTGCATCTATGTATGCTGTCAAGGTGAAGGTTTTTCCTTTAGGATACCAAAGTCCATATTGTGTTGTTCCTTGTAGATATCTGAATATTCTTTTGACTGCAAGAAGGTGATTTTGTTTAGGTGCTGCTTGATATCTAGCCACTAGTCCTACTGCTAGCATGATGTTTGGTCTTGATGCTGTCAGATACAACAGACTTCCTATCATGGATCTGTAGAGTTTTTGATCTATATCTGCAGACCCATCATCAGCACATAGCTTGCATCCTGTGATTATGGGAGTTGACACAGGTTTGCAGTCCTCCATTTTGAACTTTTTCAACATTTCTTTTAAGTATTTTTCTTGTGAGATGAACGTACTTGTGTTCTTTTGCTGAATTTGAAGTCCTAAGTAGAAACTGAGCTCTCCAATCATAGACATCTCAAACTTTGTTTTCATCTCATCAGCAAACCCTTTTGCTAGTTCTTCTCTATTGCTTCCAAACATAATGTCATCAACATATACTACAACAATCAGGAGTTCATTTTCATGGGCTTTTATGTATAGATTGTTGTCTACTCCACCTCTCTTAAAGCCTTGTTTTTGCAAATATTTATCTAGTCTTGAGTACCAAGCACGAGGAGCCTGTTTCAGTCCATAAAGAGCCTTTTTTAGTCTGCATACATAGTCTTCTTTGTCTGTTAATGAGAAGCCTTCTGGTTGTTCCATGTAGACTTCTTCTTCTAAGTCTCCATTCAGAAATGCAGATTTTACATCCATTTGATATACCTTGAAGTCTTGGTAGCATGCAAAGGCCAGATACATTCTGATAGCTTCCATTCTAGCTACAGGGGTAAATGTTTCATCGTAATCAAGTCCTTCAATTTGTGAGTATCCTTTGCAGACAAGTCTGGCTTTATTCCTGATTACCTGTCCTTCTTCATTCATTTTATTTTTGAATACCCATTTTGAGCCTATGACATTTTTCTCAGTGGGTCTAGGGACTAGTTCCCAGGTATTATTTTTCTCAATTTGGTCCAATTCTTCATTCATAGCATTTACCCAAGACTTGTCCTTGTTGGCTTCTTCAAATTTCTTTGGCTCTATTTGTGACAACATGGGTATGTATACCTCTTCAGTTTGTTCTGTTAGCTGTCTTCTTGTTTGGACCCCTACTCTCTTGTCTCCAATGATCTGATCTTCAGGATGGTTCTTCTGAGTATATCTTGAGGGAGCTTTAGAACTCAGCTCTATATCTTCTGTTGTCTTTCTTGTTTCCTCATCATCTTGGTTTTCTTCTTCATGGTTGTCTGATGGACTGCAGTAGTCAGTATCTCTTGTATTGTTTGGAAGTTCTTCATCAAATCTCACGTCAATGCTTTCTACTATTTTTCGAAGAGTCTTGTTGTAGCACCTGTACCCTTTACTTTTGGATGCTTATCCTAGAAATATCCCTTCATCTGCTCTTGCATCAAATTTCCCAAGATTTTCATCATTATTCTTTATGTAAAACTTGCTTCCAAAGATTCTAAAATGTTTGATTGAAGTTGGTTTCCCATGCCATATTTCATAGGGAGTCTTGTCACTGCTTGGCCTTAAGTGAGCTTTATTAAGGATATGCACCACTGTGTGTACTGCTTTTGCCCAGAAGGTTTGAGCAATATTACTTTCATGCATCATGGCTCTGGCTATTTGCTGTACAGACCTGTTTTGTCTCTCTGCTACTCCATTTTGCTGAGGTGTTCCTGCAATAGTAAATTGTTGCTTTATCCCATGTTCATTGCATAGGTCAGCAAAGTCATAATCTGTGAATTCACCTCCTCTGTCTAATCTGATGCATTTCAGCTTGCATCCTGTTTGATTTTCTACTAATGCTTTGAAGATTTTAAATTTTTCCAGAGCTTCTGATTTATTCTTGAGAAATGCAACCCATGTCATTCTGGAGAAATCATCTATTATCAGCATGAAGTAGGATTCTCCACTTGGAGTTTTAGTTCTTGCAGGTCCACACAGATCCATGTGCACAAGCTGGAGAGGTCTTCTTGTTGATAACTCATCTTTGGCCTTAAATGATGAATGGGTCTGTTTGCCCAATTGACAAGATCTGCATATGGTATTAGAAGGCCTTTTTATTCTGGCATGTCTCTGACCGCTTTCTTCTTGCTTAGTCTGATTATGTGATCGAAGCTGAGATGTCCCAACCTTTTATGCCATAACCATGACTCTTCTAGTTTGCTAAGATGACATGCTTCACCTTCCTCTTTCACAATGTAAGCATTACTCTCTGTTTGAACTCCTTTGAGCAGAGTCTTACCTGTGGTGCTTGGTCTGACTTCACAATCTTGTGCTCTAAAAAGAACTTCACAGCCTTTGTCACACATCTGACTGACACTTAGTAAATTTGCTTTCAGCCCATCTACAAATAGTACATCTTGGGCCTTTCCTCTGCCATTGTCTATGCTGACTGAGCCTTTTCCCTTGATCTTGTCTGATTTATCATTGCCAAAAGTAACATTGCCAGATTTCTTTTCATCAAGAGTTATAAACTTGCTTTTGTCTCCAGTCATGTGTTTTGAGCAACCACTGTCCAGGTACCATTGGCTTTTCAGGTCTTGAGCAGTTAGAGCCAGGTCACACTTATTCTCCTCCTTTTTCCACTGGAGGCATCCTTTTGTTAGGTATCTTTTGTGAGTTGATGAATCACATCCTTTCAGAGGACATTTGGAAGGCGTATGTCCAACTTGATTGCATATACAGCATTTGATCATAGTTTTTGCAGAATTGTGAGTATGAACAAAATTTCTTTGATTCATAAACCTCCTTGAGGTGTTGAACATCAATCTTTGTCCATAATTTCTACATTCAATAATTTTATGGCCAAATTCCTTACAATAAAAACAATAACCATAGAAATCATTTGCATACCTGATGTAAGGTTGTTTTCTCCATTTGTTTGTTTGAGACAGTCTCTTCACTGTTTGCATCTTTTTCTAGTTTGAATTACTCCTCCTTGCATGACAATATGCAACAATGTGTCCCAGCTTGTGGCAGACATAACAGGTGGCATTCTTCATAGGAGGGAAGAATCTCCTTTGATGGCTTCCAAATTTGACATACTCAGGGGCATATGATCCTTTTTCCGTTGTCTTAGTATTTATTGCATTCTTTGTTACTAGAGATTTCTTCTGAAAACTGTCATCCTTATTACATGTTTCTTCTTTTGTAGGAATTGTCTGAGCTGCTTCATCAGTCTTCTTTGCTTTTACAAAAATTATATTTTTGTTTTCCTTTTCTTTGCCTTTACTCGATTCTCCTTCATAGCCTATCCCAGTTTTTATCATAGGGGATCTTTGAGCAACCAGAATTTCATTCAACTTACTATAGCTTGTTGTTTGAGAGGAGTTTATAACCACCTTCCTTTGAGCATTTTCTAATTTCTTCCTGAGACATACTACTTCTTCTTCCAACTTTTCTTGTTCCTGAGTTTTCTCCTTGATTTGCTTAAGTAACATGTCCTCTATCTTCTTGGCTTCTTCAAGTTCTATCTTTAGCTGCATAAGGACTTCTGAATTCTGTTCTTCTCGTACATACTTGAGGAGAATGTCCTTTTGTTTTCTGCATTTCAGCTTGAGTCTATCAATCTCTTCTAGAGCACTTCTTAGCTCCCCCTCAAGGTCGACTTCACCTTCTTCTTCTTCATCTTCTAGCAGGAGACCTTCAAGTTCTTCTATAGCCATAAATAAAAATGCAGAGGTTCCATCTTCACTTGAGAGTTCATCTAGGTCTTCAGATGTACTGCTGTCTTGTTGAGCATAGAAGGATTTTCTCCTAAACTTCTTTCCTTTCTGCCAGTTCTTTGATGTATTTTTCTCTGACTCTTGAACTTGATTCCTTACTTTCTTGTGAGGACACTTAGCAGCATAGTGTCCAACTCTTCCACAGTTAAAGCATTTGAAAGGAAGTTTACCTTTGTACTTACCTGAGCCTCTATCCAGTTTCTTGACGAATTTTGATTCTTCTTCATCCGAGCAAGAGCATATGTCTTCCTCTTCTTCTTTCTTCTTTTCTGTTTTAAAGGCAGCCTCCCTCGAACTTGGCTTCTTCTGTGGGAGCCTCATTTCATATGCTATTAGATTTCCAAGTAGCTGGTTCATGGTCAAGGTCTCCCAATTAGTTGTTTCTTCTATAGCATACACCTTGGGATTAAACCTGGGTGGAAGAGATCTTAGAATCTTTTGTACAATTACAACTTCTTTTGTGTTCTCTCCTAGAGCCTTCATGTTATTTACTATTTCTGCAACCCTTAGAAAGAAGCTAGCTATATCTTCATCATCATTCATTTTTAAGTTCTCAAACTGGGCTCTATAGACTTGAAATTTGGCAGTCTTTACCTTCTTGTCTCCCTCATGGATATTCTCCAGAGTATCCCACATTTCTTTGGCAGTGTTTTTGTGCATTACTTTGATAAACTCTGCCTCACACAATCCATTTAAGATGGCATTCATGGCTTTTGTGTTGGCTACAAAATCTTGTTTGGTTTCTTTCTCTGTGTCAGTATCCTTTGGGGCATATCCTAATTCCACAGCAGCCCAGACTTCTATTCCTAGAGACATTATGTATGTCCTCATTCTGATTTTCCAGAAAGCATAATTTGCACCAGTGAAAAAAGGGGCTTTATTGGTTGAGCATCCTTCTTTACTCACCATCTTGGGAACCTAGGATCTCCTTTCAGTTGTTAGACTGGTACAAAGGAACCCGCTCTGATACCAATTGTTGAAACCTTAGTTAAACTGAGAGGGGGGGGGGTGAATCAATTTAACACATTCATGGACTTTTAAAACTTTTCATCAAAACTTATTTACACCTTCATTTCATGTTCAACTTAATATGTGAGTAATCTTAGAATGTGAGTAGCAAGTATTAATATAATATAACAGTAGACTTAATATGAGAGTAGCAGGTATTAAGCAGATGATATGATCAACACATAAACATCATGCACAGAGACACTAGATATAAGTGGAAACCCATAATGGGAGAAAACCACATCTTTTTATTGTTGTGATGCAAAGGCAAGCTCCAACTCCCTCTCACCACTGTTTTTCTGCAGGCACCAACCTACAGGAGGCTCCAACCTCAATTTTGCAAGCTACAACTTGCAAGGAAGCACCAACTCCCTTCAATTTTCTGCAGGCACCAACCTACAGGAGGCTCCAACCTCAGTCAGCTACAACTGACAGCTATCAAGCTACAACTTGATGGGGAAGCTCCAACTTCCTCAATGTATCAAACTGAATGTTTGTTGATTTACCTCAGATATCAGCGTTGTTCTGTAGCATCTCTTTCTGCTCTTCTTTTTTTAATCTTCTCTGCTTCACTCTTCTATACTCTACATTTTCTATATTTACTCTTTCTTAACCTCTCCTTTTGCATATCAATTTGATATTATATATAGAGTTCCTCTCATGAATGTTTGTATTCCACAAGGAATTTGGAGTGAACAGCCATGACTCTTTGACTTATGTTTTCTCATTCCTTTGTCCAACTCATTTTAAAATTATAACAATATGTATAAATTTCCATATTACAGTGGGATTTTTCTTTCCTTAGGATACTTGTCTTTGCATCACAAACAATAAAAAATTAATTACAACATTTACATTCACATTTTTAATTACACATTTCAATTTCACTCAGCTCCTTTTCTGGATTTTGGCTTTACTGGATTTGTCTTTTCTTGCTGCTGTTAAGAAACAGTTCTACATACTCTCTGTTCACTGTCATCTGCATATTCCACCTGTTCACTGCACTTTTGAATCCCTTTGTTGTACATCTCTTCAACTCTGCAATCTTTGTTTTCCTCTGTCAGGCCTCATACTTCCTCTTTCTATGTGCATATAAAATGGATACAGCAAATTTGTACTCAATCCAACTGTCGATCTGGGCAATTTCAATACTCTATTTTCTGGGCTGGCGATTTAATTAATTAAAACTTACTTGCACATAAAATCACCTGCACTCAATTTAGTACTTAACCCAATTTCCAATCTGAGCAATTTTGAATTTATGTTGAAGTTTACCTCCTTGAAGAATCTATGGTTTAAACCATAGTCGGATCAACTCGCACCAATCAATTTAGCATTGGTTAAATGACCAGATTTCCACACATCACATATATGGTGAATTTTTGCTTAACTCTCCCTTTATTAGCAACACTTATTTTTGGTCCGCACTCTGGTTACAATTTCTGAGCATGACCATGGCAAATATCACCAACTTAGCTCGTTCTAAACTTCATCTCTCAATCTTCGACTTGGGATTTTATATTCAACTGTTTATGGTTTAAAATAAACTTCAATGCTCCAGGCATACGCGGAGGCAACCTTTGAATAGACCCACTAAATTACATTTTGTTAAATCCGTAGATCTTAATACATGCGTATGGGCCCCAACGTTAATGGTCATCTCCATCCGACGGTTGTTATCGCGTCGCGCTGCCTCATTTGATCGGATGTATATCGCTCGGCGAAGATGCGCGAACAATAACGCACGATGGCGCATAGTGATAGCGGTTTTTCAAATTCGCTCAGGGACACGTGTCGCCCGTCCTGTGAAATCGCTCCCAATCTCTTGAATACCACCCACCGTGTAAAGGTGGTGCGATGAAAACCAAAAACCACCTTTATTGTTCACTCTTCGTGGTTCTGCCCTTTTGGCTCGGGGTTCCGCCTAACTTCGCGTTCCGTCGTCTTTTATTATTTAAAAGGGTTCTCTTCCTCGCACCGTCTCAACGCTGATTTCTGCACATTACGACCTCGCTCCTCCGGAGATTTCCGATTGCGATTGATCGCAATCACAAGCTGCCTTGCTTCAATGCGATTGACAACTGTTATGTTTTTCCAATTGCTATTAATCGGAATCGCAACTTGCGTTTGCATGTTCCGATGCCCATACTCTGATACTCTGATGCGATTAGGCCAGAATTCAAATACATTTGAATCATAGTTCATATATCCATCGGGTCCGGAACTCAATCGGAACTCTTGTCGATATGTTCCGCTGCACAATTTTTCTCCGATGCAATTGAGAAAGGGTCCCACCATATAAAACTTTGTTTGTTTTAAAACCAAGCGTTAAGACCTTTGGTTCTTTGTCCACAAAGCGCTCCATATAAATATATATATCTATATAAGCTTTGAGCCGATGCAATTAAGCCGGAACTCAAACCTATCAAGACACATTTTATATGCCCATCGGGTCCGGGCTTCAATCGCAATCGCAACTTTCTGTTGATAACCTGTTCCGCTACCCTTATATTCTCCGATGCAATTGGGTGAGGGTCCCACCTTATGGTACTTTGATTCTTTGTTAAAAAGGCGCTCCATAGAGATTAATATATATGCTTTGGACCTTTATGCATAAGGCGCAATATATGTAATGCGCTGCATATATACTCTAGTGTGGGTAACGATTCCCGTAATGAGATATATATATATATATATATATATATACACATACACATTGTTGCTCCAATCTTTAGTGTATCTTCCAGTGGGGGAGGTGATTCTCGGAATTTGTTTGTATATATATATATATACTTGCCGCTTGGGTTATACAATTCCCGGAATTGTGTTTATGTATCCTCCAGCTGGGGTAGCGAATCTCAGAATTAAAAAAATGGCTCTGCCTCTGCTTGTGATAACGGCTCTGCCTCTGCCTCTGATATAACGGCTCTGCCTCTATATTCGTTGCCTCTGCCTTCGCTATACATATTACCTACTGCTGTTCTTTGCCTATCTTTGCATCTGCTGCCTTCTTTGGCTGTCTCTATCTTTGCTGCCTCCATTGTCTGTCTCTGTCTTTGCTGCCTCCTTTGCCATCAATGACAACATTTCCAACAAAGTGTTTTCACAAAATTTTCTCTGAAGTGTTTTCACAAAATTTTCTCCATGATTCTGCTAATCATTCCTTCTAAAGAGATTCTTGCTAAAGAATAATATATAAACCCTCCTCTGTTGCACCGGTTTTCCCACGTTGGGTTTTTCCGGGGATAATTGTCCAAAAACAACTGTGTTGATGTGATTGATTCTTATGCTTGCATTTCACTGTTCTTTTTCTCTATACAATTATGTGATAACTGCAGTAGAATTTATTTTAATGTTTACTGAAGGGCTTTGTAAATAATTTATTGTGAAAAATAAGTAGGAGAAATAAATCAGTTGCTACAGTAGAATTTCAAGTTATAAATTTTCATAGATATGCCTCAAAAATTCTAAAGAGATTCAGGATGCAAGATTGCAGGCCCATGACAACGCCCATGATAACCAACTGGAAGAAGATAGAGGCATCAGAAGACAAGGAAGAGGACCCCACCTTGTACATGCAGCTCATTGGGTCACTTACGTATCTGGTCAACACCAGGCCAGACATCTGCTTCGCTGTCAACACCCTTAGTCAATTCATGGTAGAACTGAAGAAGGTACACTGGGCAACAGCAAGTCACATTCTCATATATGTGTGGGGGGTAGTCAGATACGGGTTGAAATACTCTTGCAAAGATGATGTCAGATTGAGCAGCTTCACAGACGCAAATAGGACAGGGAGTTCAGTAGATCGGAGGAGTACCTCAGGGTACTTCTTCAGCATTGGATTAGGGATTGACCTCTTCGTGCAGTAGGAAGCATAAATTCATAGCACTGAGCTCAATAGAGGTAGAATATATGGTAGCAAGCATAACTACGAGCGAAGCCATATGGCTTAGAAAACTGCTAGTGAATTTGTTCAGAAGAAAGAATGAAGTGACTAGTATCTACTATGATAACTAGAGTTGTATCAAGCTCTCGGAGAATCTAGTTTTTCATGATCAGTCAAAGCACATTGACATCAGGTGTCATTTTATTAGAGACCGTGTTCAACGAGGGGCAATACAGTTGCAGTACGTCCCCATAGGGAGTCATGTGGCAGACATACTCGCCAAAGCTCTCAGGAGAGCCAAGTTTGCTCACTTCAGGGAGCAAATGGGTATGGTAGAGAATCCATTTCAGTAGCAGAAACAGGTGATATCTAAGCCAGAGATGCAACATTGAGAGGGAGTTGCAGTACAGATGCAGTGTTGGTCGTAGCATGTTCAACAACAGTACAGTTGCAGCAGTAGCGCAATGGTTGGTGGACAACATGTCAGACATCAACAACGCAGAGGGAGAAGCTTCAGAGTTAGAGCAGTATGCCACAAGGTGTATTGCTAGAGCACATTCCTTGCTAAGAGGGATTGTTGGTTTGTGGTAGCATCGGGTGTGGTCTAAGTCTCAAATTTTGTCGAGAGGCTTAGACACATGTATTCCAGATAACCCATAAATCGTTTTGGGAAATTCCACCCAGAGACAGTTTTGTTTGATAAATTAATTATTTTTAATATGACCCTAAGAATAAACTTAGGAAATTAAGATAATGAATGGGTATTAATATAAACTATGGGTGTAACTTCTAGAAGAAGACAAGGATCAAGCCAAAATGATCTCAGACATTGATTAGCTTCTAATCTGGGCCGTTGAATGTTAACGAGAAGATTATTTAAGAAATCTTGAGGGTCATTTGGAAGAAACACAAAGGCAAATACTCACTTGCCCAAGAATATCGATTTTCTCACTGGCTGAAGTTCGACATGAGCATTCGATTCAGGGGGAGAGTTGCAGGGTGGAGAGAGAGAGGGGATCAACAAGAGCTGAGAGTACAGAATCTGACCGAAAGAGGCAACGCAGATGAGGGATAACGCAAAGGTAGTGACGCAGTGACAGAGATAGCACAAAGGCAGTGACACAGTGGCAGAGACAGTGCAGAGGTTGTGACACTGGGACTACACAGTCACTGTGTAGAAGCTGATGCGGTGAGATGCAGAGAGCCACAGGGGCTCTCTAGGGTCATATATTCAATGAAAAGCACATGAGAAAATTGTTTGTAAATTTCTCACAGATATTACTCTTCTATTCTGCTGGTTGTTTTCTATACAAGATATTTTGCTGAAGAATAATAAAGAAACCCTCATTTGTTGCACCGGTTTTCCCACATTGGGTTTTCCTATTGATTTTTTGGATAGCATTGGATGTGCTCTAACTCTGAAATTTTGTGGAGGGGCTAAAACATATGAGATCTCCAAGACCCAGAAATCGTTTGGAGAAATTGCACTCGGAGCTTAAGTTATTCAAATAATTAATTATTTTAAATGGAGACTAAGTTAAAACTTAGGGAATTTAAATAGTTAAAGTGAATTAATTTAACATGTGGCTGAGAATGTTCTAAGTGACGAGGATCAAGTCTAATTTAATCTTAGCCATTGATTCGAGATTAGATTATGAATGTTGGCTGATCATCAGGAAAAGTAATAAAGGGAGGCTTGGGGTTAATTGGAGAACACACACACACACACAATAAGCAACACTTGAGCTAAGTCGAAATTATGGGGCACAATTTGCTAATAAATTTGGAGTGAGCTTGTAGTGCAATGAGTGGAAATTCGACAACGAGATTTGCATCCAAGGCCGAGAATACAATAGCAAAGAGGCAAATCAACACCAGAGAGGCATTGCACTCCCGAGAGGGGTGACGCAGAGCCATCAACACTCACGTAGAGGGGACGCAGAGCCAGAGAGGGTGACACAGTCACTCATAGAGCTGCGCTAGGGTTTCTATGGGGCAGATAGGGAAACTATCTAGCAAATTGATTTCTAAGCCAGGAACGCTCACAGAGAGGGTGACACAGTCTAGCTTGTTGCAACCATCGCTCAGCAACACTGGAGACTATGCAGTCACTTGTGGGGTTTCTTCAATTGCTAGATCTGCCATAACATCTGTCTCCGAATAGAGGTACTTCTACCGAAAATTTTCTCTGTTGGGTGAGCTGCACTTGGCACCCTAGTTTTTATTCAAAAAATTTCTTAATAATAAAACCCTCAGAACTGATGCACCGATTTTCTCGCATTGGGTTTCTCCAAGGATATTTCTCCGAAAAAATTGTGTCCTTTGTGTGGATGTTTTGTTTATTCTTCAGTACTTAATCTGTATAATTGTGTAGGTTGCAGTGTATTTACTTTGATGTTTTCATGAATAATTCAGAAAATAATTTATTAAGTTAAGCAAACAAGCAGGTGAAGTAAATCAGATTTACTACAATAGGATTTATGTTTAGACGATTTAGAAATTTCAGATCAAGAAGAGTTGAAGCCATCGGCAAAGAGACGAAGAATTTTTTGTTGTAGGAAGGTAGTTGTCTCGAGTGACAGCGTAGATCCAAAGAGAGGCAAGGAAGGGTGATGCAGTCACCAGAGAGGCTCACGTAGAGCCTGCGTCAGCCAGGAGGGATGCCATTGTAGATACAGGCTCAACAGAGGTAGGGCAGTGTTTGTTGGGCCAGCGTAGGGGTTTCGAGCCTCCGTCTTTCCAGTTGTTGTGGTTGGAAGTGCATATCGTTTTTCTTTAGTAGTTGCTAGTGGGGCATTATTTCTGTCGATGCAGAACATTGTCTAGCGGAGCGTGGAAAAGTAGAGGGAAGCAGTTCCTCAACAGAGTTCTTGCCAAGAAGTCTAGATCCAGTGCTGATCAGCAACAAAGAGTGATCGGAGAGGGTTGATTCGACATCAGTTAGCAGAGGATTTCCGGCAGGGAAATCGTTTTTCAGAGGGAGCAGGTTCCTTAGAGGATTTCTAGCGCTAAGAATCTCAGTTCCAAGTTTTGTCGGGGCATCAACAAAAGAACGAGAACAAAACTAGTTCGACATCTTCACTTGAGCAGAGATGGTCGTACATGGACTGAGGGATCAGGACAGGTTGCATGGAGCATCCAACTTCATCATCTGGAAGGCCAGGATCCTATATGTCTTGGATGAGTATCGAATCAAGTATCTCGCCAAGAGTGCATTTGTTGTTCCTGATGACATTGATCCGTTGAAGAAATATCAGGAAGCTCAAGCGAAGGCTAAGCACTTGATCTTGAAAAGAGTCACACATTGCTAGGAAGAATACATCACATGAGATGTGGACTTCCTTGACCACATTGTATCAAGCGACTTACTTTCAAAGGAAAACGCTTCTAGAGAATCAGCTTCGATTATTTGAGATGCAGAAGGGAGAAGAGATCGATCCCTTCCTCATTATATTGAAGGCGATTTGTGATCAGCTGGTTGTCGTTGGGGCCACACCTGATGAAGGTCTTATGGTGAGGACTGCCTTGAATTTAGTTTCTGATGAGTGGGAGAACTTTTTCCAAGGCATTTTGGGCACAACAGTACTCCCGAATTGGGAAAACATGTGGGCAGCAATTGCACAAGAAGAGATCACGAGGATGACCAAGGCGAGCAGCAGCAACGAAGGGATGAAGATCAAGGAGGAGGAACATGTGGCTCTAGCATCTAAGGGATAGCATGGGCAGAAAAGGAGGAAGAAGAAGGACCTTTCAAAGGTCGGGTGCTTCAAGTGTGGTGAACTAGGAAATTTCGCCACACAATGCCCTCTGAAAAAGAAGGGCGAAGACAAATCTGATTCGAAGGCTACCATGGCTAAGGATGATGATGGAGATGATGACGATGTCGCCATGAGTGCTTATGTGCCTCGAGAGAAGAGGTGGGGTGACATAGATCTATATTTCTCCAGAACTTCAAATGGCTAGGGATATCCTTGAGGTGTCCCAAACTCTTCGATCACATACGAGCTACGGGAGCCCTTAATGATAGTAGCAGGATGACTGGAGTCAGTTGGTGTGAAGAATGATGGAGGAGCATTAGCAGAGCTAGGATGTGAAAGTGCAGAAGTGTCCTCAGACACACAACTTTATTGATCAAGCAAAAAGATTACATAGCAAATTATAGGAGTTTACACACGTAAATCACACTCTCACATTCTCTCATTACACATTACAATGAAAATAGGAAACTAACCTATTTATAAGCTCTATGCTCTAACTTAATCTAGTTATGGATCACTTGGAAAATAAACAAGTGTCCATTTACAATAAATGAGCTTCTAACCACTCTACTAACTTCACTCCTAACTTAAAGCCTAAGAAACAACTCTTTTCTAGAGTCCTAATTTTTAATAACAAATTTCTATTTCTAAATATCTCAAAGATTTATTAAATATTCTAGAATAATTATTAATTTAATATCTTAAATTAATAATTATTTTATTCAAACTTTATATCCTATGATAATATTTATTTTGGATCATCTAACAGGATGCTGAGGTCTTGAGCAGCGCAAAGCAGAGGCATCAATAATGTAGTAGCAGCGCAGTGGTTGGGATTTCAACAGCGCAGAGGCAGTGCTTACACAGTGCAGAGCAGTAGAAATGCAAATTAGCAGCAAAGGGTGGTTCAATATCGAGGTGCACTCAGACTAACTTGTATGTCAAGCCTTTGGGATGTTTCAGTTGTCTAAATCTTAGCAACTGAGTTGCAGTGCAGCAGTTAGCAGTGGCAGTGCTATGGGCAACATTATGCAACATTTGAGAGGGAGTTGCAGTACAGATGAGGCAGTGACGGTGGCAGAGTCATGGGCAACACTACAGAAGGCAACAATGCAGAGGATGAGGGGCAGCAGCCAAGCATCAGCAGCGCAGAGGATCGATGTTGTGGATAAGAGTAATACTTCTGGTATGAAGTATTGCTAGAGCACATTCCTCGCTAAGAGGGAGTATTGATTTTTGGGTAGCATCGGATGTGCTCTATCTTCGAAATTTTGTGGAGGGTCTAGAACACATGAGATCTCCGAGACCTAGAAATCATTTGGAGAAATTCCACTCGGAGCTTAAGTTATTCAAATAATTATTTATTTTAAATGGAGCCTAAGTTAAAACTTAGGGAATTTAAATAATTAAAGTGAATTAATTTAACATGTGGGTGAGAATGTTCTACGTGACAAGGATCAAGTATAATTTAATCTTAGTCGTCAATTGGAGATTAGATCACGATCGCTATTGATCAACAAGAAAAGTATTAAAGGCTTGGGGTCAGTTAGAGAACACACACACAGTGAGCAGCACTTGAGCTAAGTAGAAACTCTGGGGCGTGGTTTTCTGAGAATTTTGGAGCTTCCAGTGCAGTGAGGGGTAGGGTAGTTCGGCAGTGGGATATGCATCCAAAGCCAAGAATACAATAACAGAGAGGTAGATCAGCACCAGAGAGGTAGCGCAAGCCCAGGAGGGGTGACACAGAGCCAACAAGGCTCATGCAGAGCCAGAGAGGGTGGCAGTCACTCGTAGAGCTACGCTGGGGTTTCTGTGGGGCAGATCGAGCAGTTATCCAACAGATTGATTTATGAGCCTGTAAGGCTCACAGAGAGGGTGACGCAGCCACTAGGAGAGGTGACTAAGTCTAGCTTGTTGTAGCCATCGCTCAGCCGCACTGGGGACTACACAGTCACCTGTGGGGTTTCTTCATCCAGTTGCTAGATCCGCCATAACATCTGTCTCCGGATAGAAGTAGTTCTGCTGACGATTTTCTCTATTGGGTGAGCCGCATTTGGCACCCTAGCTTATATTCAAAAATTTGCCTAATAATAAAATCCCCCGAACTACTTCACCGAATTTCCCGCATTGGGTTTTTCTGGGGACATTTGTCCGAAAAATTCATGTCCTTTGTCTGGATGTTTTGTTATTCTTCAGTACTTGATCTATATAATTGTGTAGGCTGCAGTGTATTTTGATGTTTTCATGAATAATTCAAAAAATAACTTGTTAAGTTAAGAAAAAAAATAGAAGTAAATCAGATTTACTGCAGTAGGATTTCTGTTTAGACGATTCATAAATTTCACATTTCCGGAGACAATTTTCCAAAAATAACTGTCAATCTTGTGCTTTTATTTCTTTACAGTTTGCTCAGTATTTTGATTGTGAAGACTGCAGTAGAATTTATTTTGATGTTTACTGAAGTAATTTATGTAAATAACTTATTATTGAATAAGAAGTAAGAGAAATAATACCAGATACTATAGTAGGAATTTCGTAGTAGAAATTTCCACAAAAGGATGTATGAAAACAAGTTCCTTTGATGGGTTCTTAAATGAAAATTTTTGCATGATGACATGCAACAAGAGTTCATGAAAAATATTTCACTTATTAATATGGCACAAAATAAACCCTAATTTCATAAAATAAGATGTAAAATTGAAGAAAAATAGCATTAAACTTACATAATCCAAGCAAGAATCACATCTCAATCCACATTGTAGTCCCTCAATGCAAAAATATCCTCCCACGAACAATTCGCACCACCATTCATCCATTGTGTCTTAAGATAAAAAGAGAGAACATCTAGTGTGCACTCACTCAAGAGAAGAGAGATGAGTTTGTGTGATGATGACCCAATGAAAATGACTTCCCTCTATTTATATGAAGGCAACATAGTCATTTTTCTTTAATTTACAATGAAAAATACATATAAGTTTGCTTGAAGTGATAAAATAGGCTAATAGGTCGCAAGATGACCTAAAGATAGCTAAAATTACATATAACTTCCACACATGTGGGATGAAAGGCTCTCCAACATAATGTCATCCTCCATGAATGGGCACCTCCATCAAGCAAGTGACGACATGGGTCCAAGAAATCTCCTCACTCGAAGGGGTACCATTAAAGTGCATGGGCACATCTCCTCCACCATGGTGTCATCATCAAGAAGGCTCACTTCACCCTCTTAGAGGATGCATGGCTGATATGGAAGCCCGATAATCAAGTGTTAACATCAAGATAAGGTGTGTTATCCCTCCCAAACAATCTCAAGTGGTCCGCATAATAATCCAGGCTATGAAAAAAGGAAACATCCATCAAGCAAGTTCAATGCTAACCAAGGGGCGTCCTGGGTACATCTAGGCACATCATCGATGAAGCAAATGCCTTGGGATTTTTAGCTCAATGTTTTAACATCTCGATGTGTAGCAAGGGGCAATAAACCATTGTGGAAGCTTCTCAAAACCGAACACTCATCTCAAGAGGGCCAACGTTGGGGCTATAGAGATATATATGCTCTCAAAGATGGGCTAGATGCCCTCATCACTAAGTTGGAAATGTGTTAATTCGTCCCTTAAGGGATCTTTGCTGCATGAGTGATGAAGCACCTGAAACATACTCAAAAGATCAAGTGAGATCAACATCATTAGCGACAAAAACCATTAAAGCATCATAATAGGCCATGTTCAATGTTAGGGGCACAAACATATTACTCACAAACTTTTCCTTCAAATGTCTTTCTACCTCATGATTTGTAAGCAAGTTACCACACTTATGCTAGGAATGACTATACAATTATCCTTAGCAAGTGCTGTCAATCCCTTAGGGGAAGAGCATTTCATAGGTAGGCCCATGAATCCACAGATGCGTGTGATAAATGTGGTGAAGAATGGGAAATATTTCAAGGAAGATGGTCACAACCATGGTGCCAATTGAAAGAGGTCCAACCTCTTGAATTTAATGATAATAAGAGGGATAAAATTGTGGAGCCATGAGTTACCCTTTTCGTCAACCTACTTTTTTCACCACTCTAGCGCCCCTTTCACGTTAATGATTTGTTTTTCTTTTTTGAATAGCTTAGGTGACCTTACTTGTTTTATGCTTTTTCAATACCTCTTCAAGATGTAGTAGCTTATTGCTCATTAGGGTTGGGACATCATAAGTTCCTTTATTTAGATAGAGCATGGAATGCCTCGGAACTAGGTTATGGCTAATGAGGGGGGTAGAGCTCATGCTAGGCTTTTTCCCACGTGTTTAAACTTTATTCAATGTCCCAACCATCTTTTGCATTTTTCATTTTCTTTCATTTGTGGCTTCATATGCTTTTATCTTTCTTTCAACTGCATCAATTTCTTAGAACAAATTTTCTAGGTCCTCACTTATAGATGAGGATATAAAGTGCCAATCCCAATGACCAGCGATAGTCAACCCAAAGAATGGAAGTGGACATAAGGGAAACATAACAGGTGGTAAGTATAAACTACCTTGGGCACACTATATCAATTAGTGCCCCTCCTAATAGTGGAAGAAAAGGGCTCCAGGGGAAGTCACACTAGACTAGGGGCAAAGGATAATCTCCCAGGTGAAGAATGGGATCATCTAGCTCAACCTGTGATCCATATTAGCCTGCCCCGGACATTAAATGAAAGCACATGATCACAGAAATGGTTGGTGTACTTTCTGATAGATGACCCAATTTCCTTCAAGAAGTAAGCCGGATGGGAGAGAGAACTGACCGAAGCATAGGTGGAGAGCTCTAAGTAAAGCTATTTGCGAATCATCATAGGGCTGCTGGTTGGCTAGCTGGCTGGCCAATGGGGAGAAAAACGTTCTCCTAGGGGTTACCCACTTTTGCAGGATAACAATTACTATTCAAATTTTTAAGTGGTTGTATACCTAGATGTATATATTTTTAGTTTCCATTTTAAAAGTAAATAGTTATGCTTTGATAGACCATTTCTTAAATAATATGACAACAAAACCTTCTTTAAATATTCCATTATGATTGTATCAGTTAGATGCCATGGACAGAGACAGTCCACTGCAACCATCCATACTGCCTTTAAATTGTTACAATAGATTAAAATATAGAATATATGGTACTGTATATTATACCCACACTCAACTGTAGTAATCTGCAATGTTTTACTGTTCGAACAGACTATAAGGCAAAAAATGTGCCACTCTATACACATGCACTCGAGATGCATGTATGTATGCTCACATACAAGTTCATTTGTCTTGTTTAATCAATCAAGAGAGGTATATTCTATGCTATGCCCATATTTACTCTATCTCATTTGACATTGTAGTTAACACAACTGTTGCAGTATGCCAGAATCTTTTCTCAAAAGCTCATATTACTACACTCTTCTCTAATGGAAGAAAACAGCTCTGTGCTCAAATACCGTTCTCCAGCACTTGGAAGAATCGTTGTTATCAACTTACTTGCATTCTCTGGTCGTTTTCCAACCTGAAATAAAATTTATTCCAATAAAACACAAAATTTAAATTCTATAATGAAAACAAAGAGACTGCTGAACATGAATTACTGTTAAGTTGTAAGTATTACTTACTTTTAAAGCGGCTGCAAATGCTGCACCTGATGATATGCCTACAAGCAACCCTTCCTCTCTAGCGATCTTTCTTGCATAAAGCATTGCCTCCTCTGATGAAACTGTAATAATCTCATCAATCACAGACCTATCCAGATTGTCTGGTACGAATCCAGGTGATATACCTTGTATCTTGTGGCATCCTATCCGCCCACCTATGAACCCATTAGAAACAAATAAACAAACATTTGTTGTTATAACTCACTTTGGGACATTTTGACACGTGAGGACAAAATGAATTAGGTAATTTCATAACTGCGAGGTTGAACCAGAGAAATAAAAACTTAAGAACATGGCATTTTGTTCAACTTTTACAGAATCCTACAACTGAATTTGATCTCTAATCACTCTACAAACTAATTTATCTCCAATCAATCCACACTCTAGTTCAGCTAAGAAACCACCTTGTTATATTTTTGTTAATGAAGATGACGATAAGGATTATAAGAAATGTAATTGTACTTGTCATTAATTCATTTTTTTTTTCATTTTCAGCACATATAGCCACATATAAAGGCTGATTTTGGATGTACAGCCTCATGTATAAAGGCTGATTTTCGAATTTTGGATGCACAACCTCATTTATAAAGGATAATTTTGGATTTTGAATCATGCAATCATCTATGAGAGTTAATACAGATTGAGTTTTCTTTCTAAAAGGTCATTTATGTGTCTCATTCTTTTTTTTTTTCTCAATAATCTGTTATTAACTTATTTGTAAAAAATATTACATACATACATACATACACACATATATATGACATTTCGCCTGGCATTTCCATTTTCTAGGGGTTGCATTTCCAGCCGTACCCATTTCGGAAACATCCAGACGTTTCAGTGTTTCATGCAACTTAACTAATCATTCTATGACCACAAGTTTTGCTTAACAGACAAAATATGCTGGTTCATTTTGTTGCTTGTTAGCGATGGGACATTCTACTAAACAGAGACCAAAAATACAAGGATCCGTCCTCTCCTATGTTGTTTCAGTTCTGTAATCATTCTGCAAATTTGTCAGCAATGCATCTTAGATCCTATAAAAGCAACTTGTTACATTTTCATGAAGTGTTTTGCTGAGAAACATAGGAGAATAAATTTTTCAAGAATTGCTGAATGCTTCAATTTTTTAACAAAAACAATAAATGCAGAGAATGTGAAACTCTCATTATGTATGGCAGATCAGTTCTCATACAGTGATTAACAATATTATTTCAATCCATCTATAAACGTAGGTTCTCATTTTGTAAAAAATCTTAAAAGCAAGGATTCAGTGTATCTTACTCGAAATTACAGGGTTCTCTAAAGGTTCAACGCAAATGACTTTAATGGATGGGTTTTTCATCTTCAAATATCGCCCAACCCCCGTTATAGTTCCTCCTGTTCCAGAAACTGAAACAAAAATGTCCAATTTGCCTGCTGTATCTTGCCAAATCTCCGGACCTGAAATACAGTGTGAAATTGGATAACTAACCATAGATATCATGAATTAAAATGCTAAAATCTGTAGAGAAGTAGTTTGTGTTTCAATGACTTTGTGGCTGTTCAAGAATTACTTGAATGCTTGGATCCTAGAATTTAGTTTTTTTCTTGTGTGGGGATATTTTGGCCTTTGATATTCATTTTTAGGAATATTTTTCTGTTCTTGGAAGAGTATTGATCCATGTTGATTGAAAATGTTTTCAATAACTAAGTGAATCCAAATATAAATCCTAATAATGTCACTGAATATTATCCAACTTAAATGAATTAAGGCATTCCAATGAGAAGAAGCCATTCCTATACAAAATCAACCTCCAAAATAATACAAATGTATATTAATATATCAGCACGTACTCACAGATGCAAAGACTAGGAAATATTCACACAAGACTAGGAAATATTTGCTTGAACATCCAGTTAATCAAACCAACCATAACGTGGAAACTTGTACTCTGTAAAACAAATTTTAAGTCCTTTGTATTGATTTTGTATCTACCATCTCCATTTTTCTCACCTTTGTTTTTAGTTGCACAAAAGTTTAAAGCAACTGTTTTTCATTGTCTTCTTTAATTCAGCATATTGACCTCTGTTGATTCCTCCATGAACATGAGAAGCCATAATCTAACAACTCCATTATTATTATTAGTATTTGTATTCAGCATCAGGTTCCACCAAATTGAAAGGATTACTACTGCACCCATCTTCCTATATTGTTCTAAGATTCACTAATTCCCTCTTGAAGGGGATGCATTCAATTACATCCTTCAACAACTAACCCTATATTCGAGAGGGTATTAGGCAAGATATCATCTTCATGTTTCAAATACAAAGGCCTCAGCCAAAATGCCTTTAATATATATATATATATATATATATATATATATATATATATTCCAAAAAGAAAATTTACAGTGATATAGAAAACATGCAATAAGTTAAACACAGAAATTTTTATTTCAGCAACACAGATACAAGAAATATGCCGGAAACACCAAATTTTATTAATATAGATGGCTGGAGTACAATATGAGATGAAATATGTGCACCTGGACTTGCACAAGGCAAGCCACAGGTCTCAAATGAGCAACAAACTGCTCCTCTAAATACTGTGTTGTCTCCCAATTTCTGCAACTGTTGGCTGACTTCGGCACTAGATTTTCCCACTGAAAAGTGCTCAAAATTTTTTAGGAATTTGGGAAGGTGATCCCTACCCAAAACCCAGAGAAACTCAGAAAGGGTTTCCTCTAAGTCCAACTTTCAAAATATGACCCTATGTAGCTTGGCCCTCTTCCAATTTCCTTTTCTGGCACTGCAGCTGCTAGTGTCAATCACTGCTCTCCAAAATCCCAGCCAACCTCCTCAAATGACTCTCCTATCAATTTCCCAACACCCCAGCTTCAAAATCCAACCAATGAAGCTCCCACAAATGAGCCTCCTCCAATGATTGTGTAGGCCCTTCTAACCAAAATAGCTGAAATGAAAGATGGCCTCCAAAATAATTTGTTGCACTGCTATGTTTGCCATCCAAACTGAACTGAACAACACTGTTGAGCTCTCATGTGAATTCTAGATGAATCCACCAAGGGGAGATGGGTACTCGCCCAATCTCATTGAATCACTCGAGGGTTTCCGTCTTGGGGCTACCAATGGAGTAGAGAACAAGGTTCTCAACCTCTCATACAAGAAGCAATACCAAATCCAATATGTTCTGTAATGGCCCTTCCTCCTCTTTTTATAGATCTAATGGACTACTCTAGAAGCTCCTATTTTATTATTATTTTAATAATTGAGAACATTTCCCTTAATTAAAATATTCTTTTTAATGTGGCAAATGGTCGATTGGCCACAATGCCTCCTCAGGTCATTGAAAATCACTCCTAGCTATCCCATCATGTAGATATTCTCGTTCCAGTTCTAATGAGCTATTACACTAAGGTGTTCTGCCAAGAATTCCTCTCGTAATGCCACCTTAGGCCTAAATAATTGAGTTAGGCCCATTAATAACTCAATTTCCTAAAAGTTGTCGGAATGCAACGGAACAAAAGGAAAATTGTGTGGATGGTGGAATATACCAAGCGAATGCCATCGTACCTCATAAGAACTCCTCAAAACCCCTCCAAAAGCCCCCATGGCCCGCCAATGACATCAACCTGTACTTGTGACCTGTCTGCCCCCAACTCTAAAAGTCCATCCTAACCATGTCATGAGGAATACCAAAAAAGGAACATTACAAATCCTCTGCCCAAAGATTGATTTCCCTCAAGCAATCCAAATATGTGGACCAGTCTGTTGACCCAATCAACGTTGCACAAAGCAGGGACGAAGCAGGGACATTTTTTGGAAGCGGGGACGCAGAAGCGTCATTTCCAAAAAATCTAGGAAGCAAAGCGTCTCGGAAGCGTCTACTATATATATATATATCTTTTTAATTTTATTTTTTTACATTTATATTAAAAAAACATCCAAAATACCAAATTAATTGTAGAAAATATGGAAGCATGCATATTTGTACATAAATCAAGATAGATATGACATCCATTGTACATTAATGATTAATTATTTGATCATCAACCATCTATAATCTAGATTCTTCTCCTCTTGTCTAGCCTTTGGCTCTACCTCGATTATCTAGGGACATTAGTCAAAATTGCCCAAAATTGATCAAACTACCTAATGCAAGCTTTAAAATATGGTAGAAAGAACTTAACATTCTTGATCGATGATTTTGAGTTGATTGAAATGTAATTTTTTGCTAACGACATGACAAAGGAGTTCAACAATTAACACCACCAACACTAGGGTACATATAGGGCTTGGTGCTCTTGATTAAATGCTAATCACATACCCTCATACATGATATAATCTAATGAAATGCCACCATACCATTGATCCTGAATTCCTGAAAACTGATAAGTCAGCGGAATTTTGAATAGGATGTGAAATTCTATTTTCTACATATGAAGTCCGATCAGGCTGGAACCACTCTCAAACATCCAGAGTCATTTCATGGTAATGTTAAAAATTTAAGTAAAAGGATGAAAATGAAAATTTAACATTACCATGAGGGAGCATCTAAGAAACATCCAAGGAGGTGAAAGAGAGCTTATATCTTTTTCATCCTATCCCTAACTCCACACTAACCCACCCTCTAACCCAACTAAAGTTAAAAATTTAAAAGAAAATTAAAAAAAAGTCGTTTTTTTTACTGCACTAGTCAGATCCGTATGGCACTATACGGAACCGCCGGCGATCTGTACAGATCCATACAGGAAGCGCGGCGCTTCAGTACAAGGATCCGCCATATGAAACGCGGATCCGGCTGTACGGTTCCAAAAAACCAGGAAGCGTAATTTTTTTCCCGAAACGCATTTCGGAAATTCCAAAATGCATTTCGAGGGGCGGATCCCGTACCGCTCCGTACGGACCGCGTTTTGGGGGTTGGAGCCGGGGGGGAACATTTCTGTAATATTCCTAATTAGCACCGCTAATTGGAATATTTGATTTTTGTATAGTTTTGCCGACTATAGTTAATTAATAAATAAAAGTGAGAAAAGGGGTCTAACTCACTTAAATAAAATAAAGTGTTTCCTTAGTAGAGGCAACGTTGTAACTTAAAGGGGAAAGCCTTGGGGGTCCACACACACATGAGAGAGGCCTCACGTAAACTCCTAAGGTAACTGCGCAGGTCAAGGAGGAACTCAAGGACGCAGTTAGGGTTTTGAGGGAGCTAACACTATAAAAGGTGGGGGTTTCACTCCATTTGGCATTATGGATATGTTATTGATATTGAGAGCTAGACTTCTGTCTACTTCAGCACGCCGGTTGTTTAGTCGGTCTGCAGCACTGTTTAGTGCAAACTGAGTGTCTCCGGTCGGGAGATCTCACCTTGGCTCCGGACGAGTGCCTCGCTCGAGCAAGGTTTTTTCCTTCCGGGCCCAGCTTGCTGTTTGCGGTGGAGTCAGGACGTCAGCAGAGGAGCTGCCTCTTTGAGTGACCGCGCGCCCAGAGAGAGGACGTAACACTGAGGAGGGACGATTGTTGAGCAAATTTTGTTGGGTGGTTATCATGCTGGTTTCAAATAAGCCACCTTGAGGAGGTTGGGTTATCTTCAAATTTCGGAGGTTTTGTAGGAGGATTCAAGCCCTTTCCTCAGCATGTTTCTTGAGCTTCTGCGCTGTTCCTGGAGGCACAGCGTTTTTGTAGGAGGAGGGTTTCTGGGGGTGATTTTCGGAGGTGGTCCGTTTGGTATATGGTTTCTGGGTTTTGTCCGGAGCAGCGAGTATAGGTGATTTGTAGATTTTTAGCTCATTCCGGCAAGGGGATCAGCCCCTAGCTTTAGTTCATTCCAGCAGCAGCAGTTTACGGCAGTTTCTTCCAGCAGCTGGGATGCAGTTTCTGTAGCAGCCATTTCCTATTTTTCTGAGAGGATTCTTCACTTGCCTTGAGCAAGGATAGGTGCATTTATTCCGATTATCCATTGTATCTCATTATATTCTCAGATTAATAAAATGGCTTAGCATTTCCGGCATTTTTATGTCTATTTGTTCCATATTCTAGTTCCGGCATTTTGCTCTATATAGTTGCTTGTTGTTTTGCTGTGTATTACTGTTTATTTCCCATTGGGGATATTACAGTGGTATCAGAGCATAATTCTGGCTCAGCCTGTGGTCTATGACATCGGGAAAGAGATCATACAGAGCAATAGCAGTTGCAGTACCAAAAACGCAATTGGAAAAAGGGCCAAAATATAAAGGGTCAAATTTTGAAGTTTGGAATTAGGAGAAACGTTTTCTGGGTTTTTCTGGGTTTTGGGCAAGGGTCAGCTTCCCAAATTCCTAGAATTTTCTGAGTAGTTTTCAGTGGGTAAATCGGAGGTCGAAGTTAAGCAGCAGTATGGTTTTGCAGCAGCCGTGCAGTGTCTGAGGAGCCTGTAGACACATAGTAGAAAGAGCCGATGGCAGTTGATGATGATGAGAGGAGATTTAGAGAAACGTTCCTCCAACACATACAGGATGTGTCACAGAGACTCGCTGCGCTAGCGGTTAGGCAGCGGGAAACCCCAAGGGGTTTTCAGATTGATGAGGGATCGTGCACATCCCACCATTTGCCGGAGCATGTTGCCACTCAGCATATGGCATCACATACACCCACACGTCCTACCATGCCCACTTTTCTGGATGAAGACATAGGGGCAGCAGCACAGCGAGAACCGGAGCCGGGCCACATGGGTGACTATTTTGCAGAGTACCAGGCATACGGGCGGGAGTTCATGAAGGCTCTCTCGTTCAGAGACTATCTCCGGATCCAGTATGGCATTAGACTCCGTGATCATCACCAAGGGCACCAGTATCATCATGGTGGAGACTACCACCGCACAGCTAGCAGAGATTATGTTCAGCTCTAGCGTGATAGTAGACCTCACAACTTTCACAGAGGGAACAAGCACTCACATGATAGGGGCTTACAACGCACAGTGGACAGATTCCATCTACCGACATTTGACGGGTCATCCAGGCGCTCAGAGAAAGCTTGGGTGGACAAGTTGGATACCTCTTTCCAGCTTGACCGAGTATCGGAGAGGAAAACCATTAAAATGGTTACCTCACACTTGGAGGATGAGGACACACAGGATTGCAGGGAGTCTGAGGTTACACCTAGTGTGACACAAGATTCACCCTCATTGGAGACCTCCTTGGCCGTGTCAGTTGATGTGGTAGTGGAGAAGGTAGAGCCTACCCCAGTAGAGCCATCCATTGAGGTGATGACCGGAGTCGTGTCCGAGTCTTCAGGTGGTAGCAGCACACGACAGATGGGTGAGGCGTTAGGAGATATATCCACCTTCGATGAGGCACTAGCAGGTACAGAGGTATTGGATGATGGTCGCAGACAGCGGTATCATCGGCTTCGGACGGACCTTCGAGTTTTGAGAGAGAAGGTCGCGTCAGTACGGGAGGCCATTTTGTTGCAGGACCAGGAGCTGGAGGGTATGAGAGTGACTTGTGCCAAGTCGGCGGCCAAGTTGGTCCGCATTGGGGAACAGCTGGATTCCCTGATGGTACAACCAGTGGGCACATTGCAGCGTCAGATCATTCCCCTTCAGGTATGCATGGATGGGACTAGCAGTGTTGTTGGGTCATCTCTTCCCGTTGGAGAGAGAGAGGCAGAGCCACCTAGTCAGATCTCATATGTTGACTTGGATAGCGGTATGAGACGATCAGAGTTGCACAAGGTACAGCATCCATATGTTGAGGTTGGATGGAGAGAGATTTTGAGTTGGTACTCGGTGGAGCGGGCTATGGAGATAGTGGTGGACCCAGGTGCAGTTCAGCAGGAGTTCCTAGGTGTTGAGCATACAGGGACCCCAGATTGGCATTGGGATCCAAGTGGGATCACCTATCATTTCCTAGGCAGGTCGGCTGACTATGCCTTGGAGAGTACAGTTGGCCTAGTAGCAGAGCATGTGCAGTTTGGGTCAGCTCCAGTGGCCAACCAGTTTATGGGTAGACTCCCTAGGTTGTTTTGGTATGACACTCGTACACGGGATCACGGGGTGGTCAACATACCTTGGCAGGAGTTTGTCGGAGGAGGTGGCATTGGCAGGCCACCAGATGGCGCCTTGTATGGGGCCAAGGATTCTTCACCTTTGTGTGGGGCACAGAGGACGCAGCAGAGCCGAGCAGTGGTGGTAACACTACTGACACTTAGGGAGATTCACTTCTTGGACCCCTTGAGGAGGATTTGGAGTGATGATCCTTTCGTCGGCAGGTATAGTGGTACGACGGTGGAGACGATGTTGCCGATTGGTGGTAGTCCGACATGTAGGGGCGCAGCTCTAGGTCATCACATACAGGGATGTGTGGGAGCCTCTAGCATTGAGCGGTGGATTGCCGGTGGACATGGAGTAGCATGGTGGTGTACCATAGTGTGTGGGACTGCATTGCGGAGTAGGAGTATCCTACATCACATGGAGAGCATGCGGAGAGTGACCGATGCCTGGACACAGTCAGGGCACGAGACGGTACAGGGTGCTACAGCAGTAGCACATGGTATCCAGCAGCATACCGAGGTATGCCTCAGTGTGCAGTGGCATGTTGAGGAGTGTATGGATGATCAGTGGTACGCGAGGGCATACGGTGCTACACGGCAGGGTCTTAGAGCATTGCTTCCAGAGAGACTCATGGACAGGGACACTGGGCTTACCCTTGGGGGTATTTCACCCAGGATCGATGGAGAGACAGAGGAGCGATACTTGGCAGTATCTGTGGGGACTCACACACCTGACTCGCTTCGACATCACTCACAGGTACAGTTGATTATGTTTTCGATCTTTGGCACTTTGGGCGTGAGCAGCAGGGTATGCGAGGTTCACCCAAGATATTTGGATGACACTCAGTACACTAGACGAGAGACTTCTCAGCAGTGGCACTGGGTTGGTATGCTAGTTGACAGCCACAGGTTGGGGGATGAGATGATCCTCTGTAGAGGTGGTGCATCAATCATCACCGAGTCTACGCTTGGGGAGCAGGTCATGAGGGAGACATGCATCATTTTTTCCTCAGGGCATGTCGAGATCATGCATGAGCAGAGGATACGGGGTACAGCAGAGGTAGTATCCCAGTATGTGTCTGGACTCCAGACATTGTATCGACACTTTGTCGAGAGAGTGGATGGCATGTTCGATGCAGATGAGATGGCGGAGGTAGAACAGGAGGGCATTCCTTCTGTATGCCAGGGTGAGGACTCTCTTTCATATGAGTCCATAGGATCAGTTGAGGTTGCTTCTGTGGAGCAAGAGCAGTCATGCAGGTATGATGACAGTAGATTGCAGCCGTATTACAGTGTGCAGGGTGAGCAGTCAGGGGATTGTATAGGAGATGCTCTGGGTGATGAGTCACTTGTGACGCTTCAGCTAGAGCAACACATGATGGAGCCTGAGTCAGCAGAGGAGGATACTATGGACAGCAGGCATGACATTTCCTTGGGTGAGGTCCAGATGGGTGCCCACATTGAGCCTATGATGGATATGTGGCTAGCATTGGGGTCATCCTTTGAGGTGGAGCAGTCAGATGCACAGACACCGAGTACTGTGACAGCAGCTACAGATCCATATCCTCTGGAGATGTTGGAGGTAGATGTGATAGTTTGGCAATGGGAGATGATTACGGGTTGGCGGCAACCTTCCAGGCATGTTCCACATGCAGTTGTTGTTGCTACATCAGAGGCTTCCTCCAAGATGGACTGGCGGGAGATCATGAGTTGGTACCCTCTTGATGGTACGGTATTCTTCGTAGGGAGCACAGTGGAGCAGGGGCCCTTGGACATAGTATATATTACAGATCCCAGTCGGCAGGAGGGCACCAGTTGTCGTTACTTCAGGACTCCTTCCCGATTTCAGGAGAGCGGGATCAGCATGGGGTTGAGTCACAACTTGGATTGGAGAGAGGTGATGAGTTGGTATGCAGTTGGAGGGGTAGCATATGCAGCTACAGGTACAGCGCAGCAGGAGCCCGGGAGCATTGATGCTTGTTGGTGGTCTTCACCTCTTAGAGCATTGGTCATAGCTAGAGGCAGTGCACAGTCCGAGCCGTGGGACTTGTGCGATTATTGGCCACAGTGGCGATGGGATCCGGGAGGACTATTGGTTGGCTGGTACCGTGAGAGGCCAGTTTGGGATCCTGGCATTGAGATATCCCTTCGTATCAGGGTGATGCAGGAGACAGAGAGGTTTCAGTGGCACCCAGGCACATTTTGCAGTATCGGTGGGGAGCATCAGCTAGAGAGTAGGCTTGTTCAAGCATCGCTTGAGAACAAGCAAATTTTGCCGGATGAGGATGCCACTTGGGAGAGCGAGCGGACTTTACAGCATCCATCACTTCAGTTGCTTGAGGACAAGCAACGTTTTGCCGGGGGAGACTGTAATATTCCTAATTAGCACCGCTAATTGGAATATTTGATTTTTGCATAGTTTTGCCGACTATAGTTAATTAATAAATAAAAGTGAGAAAAGGGGTCTAACTCACTTAAATAAAATAAAGTGTTTCCCTAGTAGAGGCAACGTTGTAACTTAAAGGGGAAGCCTTGGGGGTCCACACACACATGAGAGAGGCCTCATGTAAACTCCTAAGGTAACTGCGCAAGTCAAGGAGGAACTCAAGGACGCAGTTAGGGTTTTGAGGGAGCTAGCACTATAAAAGGTGGGGGTTTCACTCCATTTGGCATTATGGATATGTTATTGATCTTGAGAGCTAGACTTCTGTCTACTTCAGCACGCCGGTTGTTTAGTCGGTCTGCAGCACTGTTTAGTGCGAACTGAGTGTCTCCGGTCGGAGATCTCGCCCTTGGCCTCGGGGGACTTCGAGTGCCTGCTCGAGTGAGGTTTTCCGCGGTTCGATTCTTTGGTTTACGGTGGTTTACGGTGGACGTTGTGCGGAAGGCTGCCCTTTTGAGTGAGCACGCGCTCCCCAGGAAGAGAGAATAGACGAGTTTCGATTCGAGAGGACGCGATCTTTGTTGACGACTTTGTTGGGTGGTTATTTGGCGATCGTTCCGGCGTTTTCGGCCTTGAGAAGGTTGCCATTTCAGTAGGAGGTTTTGCGGGGAGGATTCGGGCCCTTTCCTCAGCCGTGTTTCTTGAGCACGCGGCTTGTTCCTAGAGGCACGACGTTTTTGTAGGAGGAGGGTTTAGGAGTTTCGGAGGTGGTGTGTTGGTATATGGTTTACGGGTAGAGTCGGAGCGGCGAGTATAGGTGATGCAGCCAGATTTTAGCTCATTAAAATGAGGGGATCAGCCCCTAGCTTTAGTTCATTCCAGCAGCAGCAGTTTACGGCAGTTTCTTCCAGCAGCTGGGATGCAGTTTCTGTAGCAGCCATTTCCTATTTTTCTGAGAGGATTCTTCACTTGCCTTGAGCAAGGATAGGTGCATTTATTCTAATTATCCATTGTATCTCATTATATTCTCAAATTAATAAAATGGCTTAGCATTTCCGGCATTTTTATGTCTATTTGTTCCATATTCTAGTTCCGGCATTTTGCTCTATATAGCTGCTTCTTGTTTTGCTGTGTATTACTGTTTATTTCCCATTGGGGATATTACAATTTCCTGCAACATTGGGCCCGATGCAACTAAGACCCAATGCCCGGATCACATACAAACCACTGGGTGATGCTATGCCTCTATGCCAACCCACCAGGAACAAACCCCTCCTAGATCCTAGACCAATCTTTGACTGAACATTTCATTAACAAATCCTCCTGGATCCCAATTCCACAAAGAAAAAGCATCAATGCTCCATGGCTCCTGCTGCGCTATAACTCTGGCTGAGAATGTTGGCCCACTAACTGCGTACCAACTCATCACCTCTCTCTAGTCCAACCCCTGACTCAATCCAATGCTAATCTTGCTCTCCTGATGTCGAGACAAAATGTTGAAGAGTTGTCAATCTGTATCCCACTCCCAACTGGAACATGGATTACCCGTCATGTCTAAGGGTTCCTGCTTAACTATGCTCCTGACTAAGAAGATCATGCCATCAATAGGATACCAACTCATGATCTCCCGCCAATCTAATGTATGGAAACCTGTGCAAGGAGTATGTCTACTAGGCTAATACTAGCCCATGCTCACCTCCTGATGCTCTGCCCGATCAACCAACAAAATCTATCCAAGAAATCCTGCCTCTCTTCCCTATAATGGACCTAGGTGGTCAAGTTGTGTTGCAAGCCCTGTCTATGTACTCTTGGAGAGGGTTGTTGCCTAAAAATGGGGTAGCTCTACTAGCCGCCACTACATCTAATTGCACCTCATCAATGGGTAGAACCAAAGAAGGATGCATTGTTGTCTCCCTCGCCTGATAGGAAACTCCATGCTCGTCTAGCCCTCCAATCCTATGCAAAATTGTCCTACCAAACTCCATCACCTCCTCAAGAAAAGTGTTTATCAATACTACCACCGTGCTAGCTATCTCTCCATGTGTCTATTCCTCATCAATGGCTGACCCCAAGGGTGGCCGCTTATTCTCCTCCATCAAGAGCTCAATGTGATCATCCGACTGGCCCTCCAAAAAAGGCTCAACATGCATACTGTGCATATCATCCTCCTCAGTTGATTCATGCTCCACTACATGCTTCTCACGCTGAATCATCACGGGTGACTCATCATCCTGAATGTCTGCCATAGGGTCCCCTGACAACTCCCCATACACACCGAAATATAAATCTGGCCTCCTGTCAATGACTCCACATCACTGCTCATGCTCCCAAGAGGCATCCTCGTCGATCCGGGGTGAGTTACACCCACCGTCATGCCTGTCGCCTCTATCAAACGGTCTCCTTAATGGTGACACCCCAAAACCCCAATGGTTGGCGTCACGTAACACTGCCTGCGCTCCACTGCATATAAATGATTATCTTTGTGCCCCTTGGCACACACCTGCACCCAATTGCACCCTTTTGTGCACTACTGGACACCACCACTAGCTACCACACTATCCTATATCAGTCGGTGCCCCTCTTGTGATGATGTAGTTGTCACTCCATGCAGAACCTAAAGGTTGTGTGAGTCGCTCCTCCTACTCCACAGTACACGTCTGCACGACTCGACACTCCACCATACACCTTTGTGCTCCTCTCTAGAATACTGAACTCTGTGGTACAACTCTGTGCACCACTGAACACCTACACCATCTGCGGCACCACCCTGCATCATCGGCCATCCCATATGTGTCAATACATCCACAACTCTGCTAGTGACCCCGCCATGATGTGGGCTACTCCTCATCTGCCCTAGTAGACCTAAGTGGTCTATCTCCTCACATGCTAATGGGAATGACACTACTGTTCCTAGCCTCCATTGCCCCTGTGTCCAATGTGCACATGAGAGAGCATTGTCTCCATACAACGCGTCGTCTAGTGGCTTGTTGATGCCACATTCTCTAGCCAAACCCTACCAGAGTATGCCACTCTCCCTGTGACTCCATGTGCATCCAACATGTCCAAACAACCAATGGGTTCGACTCACGAACCCCTTGACTACTAGTGCCGACGGGAACTCCCTCAAGGAATGAGTGCACTCAGTCACTGAGTTCACTATCCCACCGGAGACATAGCCCTCCTACATCCCTAAATATATGATAGGAAGCCCCACTTGGATCCCAATGCCAACCTGGGCCTCCAGCATCTCCAATGTCTGAGACCTCCTGCTGAGCTTCCCTCCGGACTACGATCATCTATACAAGGCTAGCCCATTCTATCGAGTACCAACTCAGAATCTCTCGCCATCCAACCCTAGGAGAAGGATCAAATGCACGAACACCTGTACACAGGACAAACCCTCCATTCTGCGAATGTTGCACCCTATGCAGGTCATGCTGCCTCGTCTCGCTAGTCTGGTTATCACAATAATCTGACTAGGTAACTCTACCTCTCTCTCGCCAATGTGTACATATAACCTATCAATGCTACAAGCCCCATCTATATATGCGCGAAAAGGGTTGCTCTGACGCTCCAAGGTGTACTCCTCTACCTATGTTTCTAGGGAATCTAATTGTTCCCCAACACGAGTTAGTTTGGCCATCAACTTGGCACAAACCAATCTCATGCCCTCTAGCTCCTCATCCTGCTGTAGAATGGTCTCTCGGACTGTCGTGGCCTTCCTTTTCAATGCTAGAAGGTCAGCCTAGAGCTGTAAACTGTCGTGGGCGACCATCATCTGTAAACTCAGTCACAACTATGGATACCTCTGTCTCCTTGACCCTCATCAACCTGTTGTAGGTGGTTATCATCTGGAAACACTATCACAATTTTGAATGCCTCATCAACTGATACATCCTCAACGGATGGCCCTACGTGCGTGTGCTCAGTTGTCTCCACCAAGTTGTCAGTCGAAACTATCAAAGGGATCTCCAACAAGGGTGAAACTTGCATCACACTGGGTATGTCTGCCTGCTCCTCGCACTCTTGTGTTCCCTCAGCCTCCTGCTCAATCTCCTCCTCAGGCTCTCGACATCTGAGGCCTGGTCTTTGCGAAAATTTCTGAATATTACTTATGCAGAAACCCTACTATTAAATGTGGTTATACTTCTTCTACTTAATCAAGTTATTAATCTGAAATTTCAGTATTAATATCGAAGTAAACACATTAACAATACTCACTGATACAGATCTAAACAGAATACATGCACACAGACAAAGTGACACACAAGATTTTCTGGACAACTGTCTGCGGAAAAAACCCAAAGCGAGAAAACTGGTCTTCTGGCTGCTGGAGGGTTTATATTATTAAGTAGATTCTAAGTACAACAAATCTGGGCACCTTACTGATTAACCTGAGAGAGAAATATAAGATTTGCAACGATAATTGTTGTTCTGGAGACGAAAAATGGACTAATTCACACTCAAACGAGATTTACAGGACTCAACCCCTTATTGCCTCTAGAAACCCCAGCGCTGCTCTGAAGCCCTTTGCGTCAGCCCTGCTAGCCTGTTGATGCCCCTGCGCTGCTCAGGAGAGGGTTGTGTAACCCTAGACTGTGTGACGCAGTACTTACGCTGCCCTGGCTGGCCTCTGCGTAACCCTGATGGCCTCCTGCTGCCTCTACGCTACCCTTTCTAGGCCTGCGGAGCACCTGCGTAGCAGCTGAAACCGTCTGCGCTGCGCAGCTGCTACGTAGCCTCTGCTTCTCTACGCTGCTCCTGGTTGCTACTTCTCTGCCTCTCACTGACTCTTGGCTCTAGGATCAGATCATCCCCTTAGCCAATACTATCCCTCGTTGCAGCTAAAACACTTCTAGAAATTCTTAGCAAACCCGCCCTAAAATTCCAGCTTAGTCTCAGTGCTCTGCCTCTGTGTGTGTCCTCCAATTAACCCCAAGCCTTTCCTTTATACTTTTCTCGTTGGGAAACCAATGGTCGTGATCTAATCTTGATTCGACAGCTAAGATTAAAAGAAAGCTTGATCTGTATGACTTAAGTCATTTCCATCACATGTTTAAACTAATTACCTTAATATTTTAATTTTCCTAAGTTAGAGTCCTTAATTAAAAATATTAATTAATCAATTTTCTCTTAAACCGAATAGAATTTCTCAAATCCCTTTCTGGGTCTTAGAGATCTCATGTACTCTAGTCCATCCACAAAGTTTGAGAGCTAGAGCACATCCGACGCTACCCCAACACTCCACAAATCTCAACAGTCTCCACCAACAATAATGTCTCCTAGCTCCATCCTCTAATGATCATCCTCTATGCTCCTTGAACGAGAAAGCCCTCCTGATCCTAGTGTCCGACGCCTCATACTCATCAATCCTATCCACGGAGCACCTCCTCAAATCTACAAAGGTGTCGGGTTCCTCCCCTTCTCCAGTTCATCCAGAAAATGAGGCATGGTAAGTTGGCTAGGTTGGTCATGGATATTGTTTTGTTGGAGCGTGTGTGCATGAACATGGCTTCTGTGCTCGGTATGACTCAACCATAGTGTTAAAAACCGGCCGGTCTAAACCGAAAACCGGTCAAACCGGCCGGTCAGACCATTGACCGGTCCAAACCAGTTGCAAAACCCGGTTTTACCTTGCACTTCACCTAAAAAATCCGGTTAACTGGTGCTGACTAGCCGGTTAAGGATGGAACCGGCTAGTTTATCCATAAACCAGCCGGTTAAGGATAAACCGGCCAGTTCCGAACATAACCAGCCAGTCAGCATCTAAGTTGTTGTAGGGACCCACAGACGGCCAGCAAGGATGTTTAGGGCTGATTTGGAGGGAAGGGGAGGGTTGTTTCCCTCCAAAAACACCCTCCCCAATCCTTTATAAATAGGGGCAGCCTCTCCTTTGTCTCACACCATCTCATTTGCAGTTTGTGAGTTTGATTGAGAGCTTGGACAGTGTGGAGTGTTTGTTGGAGCAGCGATCTTGGAGGCTTGGAGTTGGAGTTCGATCTATCTTGGAGACCCTCTCCAATCCTTTATAAGAATGGGCAACCTCTCATTTGTCTCACACCATCTCATTTGGAGATTTTGTGAGTTTGATTGAGAGCTTGGAGAGTGTTGAGTTTTTGTTGGAGTAGTGGAAGTTGGAACAGCATAGAGTTTGAGGCTTGCCGCTTGAGCTAAGTAGTAGCCATCATGCCACCAAAAGGCAAGGATACTGCATGGGCTCATTGTGATATGATTGATGGCAAAATTATTTGCAAATATTGCCAAAAATCTATCGTAGGAGGGGGTATTTATAGGTTCAAGCAACACTTGGCTGCGATAGGAGGCCATGTAAAGCCATGTGAAGCACCAAATGAAGTAATAGGGCATATTAGGGCAGAATACCTTCAAAAGTTTGAGACTCAAGTCACTGAACCAATAAAGAAGTTTGTGACTGGAGCAGTTGCAAAGTTTGGCAGTCGAGAGTCAAGAGACTCAAGTTCAACCAACTGAGTTTGAACTTTGATCATGATTAGTAGTTTCAACTTTCAAGTGATAATGTTGATCATTAATTAGAATTTAGTAATATCATATATGTAGATTTGTAGTAGATTGTCACTGTACTATGTAGGCCAATGGCCTCAATGCTCATAGCTTGTAGCATTGTTTTTGGACTTTATGGGTCATTTGGAGCCTCATTGCTTATGTAATTTTTCAATGATATGTATTGCACTCAGTGCCATTTTGATATATTCACCTTTACATGGTATATAAATGAGAAAACTTTGCATATTTTGTCTCTATTGACTTGGAATCATGGTTGCAAATCTTAAAAATAGTTTTTTATTAAAAAATAATTATTTAATGTTTTTTTTTTAAAACCGGTTTGTTTAGACCTGACCAATACTGGGTAGACCGGTTCCGGTCCAGTTACCAGTTCATTAGGTCCACCAGTCCAGTCACCAGTTCCAATTTTTAATACTATGGACTCAACAACCCCATCATTTGTTGCATCCTCTCTAGGACCTGTTGGTTTTTCCTCCTTAACTGTTGGTTCTGCCTCATCAGCTCCTCCATGATCCCTTGTGTACTCTTCCCTTTTTGTATCATTGGAGTGCCCATAAATTCACCAGTCACTATGCATGCATGGAAAACCCAGGTGAAATGAAGTAGACCCAAGTGTTGAAAATGGATGAAACAGGTAGCATGCACTGACCAGGAAATACTACAGATGCTGCAGAAGAAGAACTAGAGTTTCTACCCTCAAAATTGCTTAGATAGTTCTGAAAATTCAAAACGGAGCTCTTCACACCAAACCCATAAAAACCCATAAATAGTTTGGCTTAACTCCAAACCAAGATCAAGCTCACCAAGTGGTGTGAATTACCTAGTTCACAAATAAAATGCACTATTGAAGGAATGTTTATTTCCAGCTTGAATATTGCCCAAAAAATTCTGAAATTTTAACCATGGACTCCTATCACAAAACCCAGAAAAATATTGGGAAAATTGTAGTTGATCTAGAAAATCCCCAATTTAGTGTGAGTTTCCCAGTCTGCCCAACTCTGCACACTGTTCCAAATAAGATAAATTCATACCACAATGTTCCAACTCTACAATCCTGCAAAGTCACTGTGAAATCACTGGCTCAAATGAGAGAAATCTCTTGCAACAGTTATCCTCCAGCAAAATAGATTGAAAACTTTGATCCACACACTTGACTCCCTTATTATTCAAGAACAATACGACAACTTTGATTTTAACCCACAGTTGCCCAAAATCATGCTCTGATACCACTGTTATATTCCAAGTAGAAAATTTACAGTGATATAGAAAACATGCAATAAACTAAACACAAATTTTTATTTCAGCAACACATACAAGAAATATGACAAAAACACCAAACTTTATTAATATAGATGGCTGGAGTAATATGAGATGGAAGATGTGCACCTGAGCTTGCACAAGGCAAGCTATAGGTCTCAAGTGAGCAATAACAAATGATACAACTGTAGCAACAAACTGCTCCTCTGAATACTGTGTTGTCTCCCAGTTTCTGCAACTGTTGGATGAATTCGGCACTAGATTTTCCCACTGAAAAGTGCTCAGAAAATTCTAGGAATTTGGGAAGGTGATCCATGCCCAAAATCCAAAAAAACCCAGAAAGGGCATCCTCTAATTTCAAATTTCAAATTTTGAACCTTTGTAGCTTGGCCCTCTTCCAATTTCGTTTTTTGGCACTACAACTGCTACTGTCAATCACTGCTATACAAAATCCCAACCAACCTCCTCAAATGGCTCTCCTATCAATCGCCCAACACCCCAGCTCCAAAATCACACCAATGTAGCTCCCACAAATGAGCCTCTTCCAATGACTGTGTAGGCCCTTCTAACCAAAATCGCTGAGATGAAAGATGGCCTATAAGATAATCTGTTTCACTGCTATGCTGGCCATCCAAACTAAATTGAACTACACTGTTGAGCTCTCCTGTGAATTCTGGATGAATCCACCAAGGGGAGATGGGTACTTGCCCAATCTCACTGAATCACTCGAGGGTTTCTGTTCCGGGGCTACCAATGGAGTAGAGAATCGGTTTCTCAACCTCTCATACAAGAAAAAATACCAAATCCAATATGTTCTCTAATGGCCCTTCCTCCTCTTTTTATAGATCTAATGGACTCCTCTAGAAGCTCCTATTTTATTATTATTTTAATCCTTGAGCACATTCCCCTTAATTAAAATATTCTTTTTAATGTGGAAAACTAAGTCACCTGACACGGGGACACGGGACACGATGGACACATGGATTCGAGTGTCGGACACGGTGACCGCCCGGAACAAGACACGTCCAGACATGTTATATATTTAAAAATAGATATATATATTAAAAATTAGATATTTCTTACACAAATTCATACAAATTCATTGATTCAAACATAGATCTTCATCTAGATGTAAGTTTTACAAAGATACATGATACATGATACAATCATACAAACTTACAAAGTAATAGACATATTCATCAATGATCCAATAAGAGAAAGATAAGATATTGTACTTTTCTCATTAAGTCATCAAAATCAAAATGTGTTACATAAGTACTAGGTAGTACAATGCCAATTGCAAATAGAAATAGCAAATACAAAACAACTACAAGTCTACAAGACTACAAGCCTCAAGGCAGTGCCGCAATAGGTAGCTCATGACTCATGAGTCATCAATCCTCATCATCATAATCAACATCATTGTCCTCATCATGATCATCATGCTCACCACTGCTCTCCTTTGTTGCATTCTCCTCCTCTGTATCCAATGTCATCTCTGCATCTGCTAGTGTGGAGGATGACCCATCTACTGTATCGTCATCATCAAGTGTGGCAGGCTCTTATACTGGCTCCTTGAGATCCAAATTGGCCAATGCCAACTCAACACTATTGTCTAGACCCATATCATCAGGAAAGACATCCCACATTTGTCTTTCCCTTCAACCAATCCTCCCTCTGCCTGTAAATAAGACGAACGTTGGTGTGCACATACACCATTGTCTCTGCCCTAGACTGCTCAAGTCTGCTCTTCTTCACACTATACAAATTCCCATATGTGCTCCAATTCCTCTCGCAACAAGAGCATGAAGTCACCTGAGAGAGGAGCCTCATGGCTAACTGCTGTAGAGGAAGGCTTGTTGCCCCATGAGTTGCCCACCAAGAATAGGGCTTCGTAGCCCCCCTGTCTCTAATCACATCATAGCCTGCAAATCGCCCTGTACCAATGGAAAACTCTACAAAGATGTCCTCCACCTCATCAAGGGATGCCCTATCCTAAAAAATCCTCTTAAATGCATCTTTCCTCCCCTGTGAGATTCCACCATCCATATGAGGAGGGAATCTGCGAGAAGGTCCATCATTCAGCCACTCATGGCTATAGTTTTTTGAGTTCAAGGAGTGAGCCAAACAATGTAAAGGTGTGCAATTCTTGTCCCATCTGCTGACAAGAATATCTTGTATGCTGGTGAAGAAGGCCTCTGGTGATGTCTCATACTCGGGGCACTGACTATGTAAAATAATTTTCCTCACAGACTCAATCATGGAATCCCATCCCTCATAAACCTCTCCTAGGATGGGTTGGTCTGTACATGCAAATCAAAGCAAGGAAATGATAGGGTCCACGATCTGAATGAGTAGATCTACCCTCTCCCACCAAACATCATCCAACACTGTGTCCTTCACTCTTTTTAAGGTTGCTTGATCTGTCTTTCTCCAAAAAGACCAAAACTCTGAAAATACCATGGCTTGAAGAGTGGTCTTGACCTCCCTCAACCTCTTCAACATGATGAATGAAGAGGCAAATCGTGTATCTGCAATCTTCAACAATGATAGATTGGTGTACTCCTTGTAGATAGTGAGGGCATTTGTATGGTTTTGTACAAAGTTGTGGATATGTCGTGCATCCTCAATAATGCTTCCAATCCAAAGCGCATCAGAGGCAATAGATTTAAGTGCTAATTTCAATGAATGGACAAGGCAAGGTGTCCAGAATATTTGTGGATATTTAGCTTCCACAATCATGCCAGCAGCCTTGCAAACAGGTACATTATCTGTAATGATTTGCACACAAGAATCGACACCTACATCTTCAATGACTTTAATAAATAACTCACCCATATATTGTGCATCCTTGTATTGTCCAAGTGCATCCACTGATTTCAAGAAAACTGGACCATTCAAGGAAGACACCATGAAGTTGATGAGTGGGTGTCGTGCTGGATCTGTCCATCCAACAAAAACAATGCTAACCCCAGATGTTGGCCATGTTGATTTAATAAGCTCAAGCATTTTGTCCACCTCTTTCTTTGCCTTCATCAACAATGTGGTTCCAAGTTTCTCTGACCCAAGAGGCACACATCCTGATGGAGTTGTTTGAGTTAGAGCTCGACACATCTCAATAAATAGAGGTGAGCGTGCAACATTGAAGGTTATGAATTTCTGATAGAGAAAAAATGCAATGGTGAGATCAAACTTTTCCCTCTTCTCTTTCTGGAAAATCTTGTCCACTGGACCAAGTGCATTTTCCTTTCTTTTTGCTGCTTGACCCTTGTCTCCCACTAGAACTCTCAAATGGGAACTTGTTGCTGCTTTTCCTTAAGAATGGAAGGGGGTCATCATTCTTGTTTTGTTTTGTTTTTTATGCCACATTTGTCGCACCAACAAATGCCTCTCTCTCCATTCCCTTCGTCTTTGCTAATGGCACCTATGTACAAACTGAAATGCCACAACTTGGCACAGCCAACAAATGAGCTTTCACACGGTAATATGTGTTCATGAAATGTTGTGGCAAAAACTGTATTTCCAAGCAACATTGCCTCCTCCCTTCGCCTTGCTGCCTGGCCCTGCCTCTCTTGTCACATATTTCCATTATGGATATTTGGGGTCTTGAGTTTGTTTTCCCTGAACATTTGAAGTTGTTGTTGCAACCCCACTTCCAATAGATGGAATACTTGCAAACCCTGAAAAAATATGGATAGGAGGGGCATCTCCAATGGGGAAATTCTTCCCCTTTCTCTACCCCTGCCTTGTTGCCCTTGATTAAGCCATGAATGCTGTAAAAATAAAATAAAAATGACCAAATTTGTAAAACATATGCACATGCAAACCAAATGAAAAAAATAGAGACAATGCACTTACCGGTTGCTTGAATCTCCTTAAGAACGCTCCCTTGCTCCTTGCTACTCCTTGCTCCTTGCTACTCCTTGCTCCTTACTTCTTGCTCCTTGCTCAACTCACACACTAACAATTGTGAAAAACAAATGTGAAAATTCGTTGCTTATAACCCTTCGGGCGCTTTTTCACACAATACGAATCCGGCAAATCAAGATTCGATCGTGTCTGTAAAAGACACAATCGGGACTCGTCGTGTCCTGTATGGACACGATCGAATCCGGGAAAATGGATTCGAATCCCCAAGAATCGTGTCTGATTCGCACGATTCGAGACACGATGGGGGGTAGGGACAAATCCGATTTCAGAGGTGGAAAATGGTCAATTGGCCACCATGCCTCCTCAGGTCATTGAAAATCACTCTTAGCCATCCCATCATGTAGATATTATCATTCTAGTTCCAACAAGATGTTACACTAAGGTGTTCTGCCGAGAATTCCTCTCGAAATGCCACCTTAGGCATAATTAATTGAGTTAAGCCCATTAATAACTTAATTTTATGAAAGTTGTCGGAATGTAATGGAACGAAAGAATTGTGCGGATGGTGGAATATACCAAGCAAAATGCCATCAGACCTCATAAGAACTCCTCAAAACCCCTCAAAAAGCCCCCATGGCCCGCCGATGACGCCAACTTGCACCTGTGACCTGTCTGCCCAAACTCTGAAAGTCCATCCTAACCATGTCATAAGGAATACCACAAAAAAGAACATTACAATTCCTCTGCCCCAAGATTCTTGCCCTCAAGCAATCCAAATATGTGCACCAGTCTGTTGGCCCGATGCAACTGAGACCCAATACCCGCATCCCATACAAACTGATGGGTGATGCTATGCCTCTATGTCAACCCACCAGGAACAAACCCCTCAATGCCTAGATCCCATACCAATCTTTGACTGAACATTTCATTAACAAATCCTTCTGAATCCCAATGCCACAAAGAAAAAGCAACAATGCTCCATGGCTCCTACTGCGCTATAACTCTAGCTGAGAATGTTGGCCCACTGACTGTGTACCAACTCATCACCTCTCTCTAGTCCAACCCCTCACTCAATCAGATGTTCATCACAATCTCCTGATGTCGCGATGAAATGCTAAAGAGTTGTCGATCTGTATCCCAATACCAACTGAAACCTAGAGTACCCGTCATGTCTAAGGGTTCTCGCTCCACTATGCTCCTGACTAAGAAGATCATGCCATCAATAGGATACCAACGCATAATCTCTCGACAATATAATGTACAGACACATGTGCAAGGAGTATGTCTACTAGGTTGACACTGACCCATGCTCAACTCCCGATGCTCTGCCCGATCAACCAACAAAATTTGTCCAAGAAATCCTGCCTCTCTCCCTATAATCGACCCAGGTGGGCAAGTTGTGCTGCAAGCCCTATCTATGTACTCCTAGAAATGGTTTCTACTTGAAAATGTTGCAACTTTGTTGGCGCCACTACATCTGCTTGCACCTCATCAATGGGTAGACCCAAAGATGGATGCACTGTTGTCTCCCTCGCCTGATAGGAAACTCCACGCTCCTCTAGCCCACCAATCCTCTGCAAACTTGTCCTGCCAAACTCCAACACCTCCTGAGGACAAGTGTCTATAAATACTGCCACCCTACTAGCTGTCTTTCCATCTGTTCGTTCCTCATCAATGGCTAACCCCAAGTTTGGCTGCTCATTCTCCTCCATCACGAGCTCAATGTGATCCTCCAACTGGCCCTCCACAAAAGGCTCAACATGCATATTATGCATATCATCCTCCTTAGCTGACTCATGCTCCACTATATGCTGCTCATGCTAAATCATCACGAGTGACTCATCATCCTGAATGTCTCCCATAGGGTCCCCTGACAGCTCCCCATACACACTGGAATATAAATCTAGTCTACTGTCAATGACTCCACGTGACTGCTCACGCTCCCCAGAGGCATCCTCATCGATCCGGGGTGAGTTACACCCATCGTCATGGTCGTCGCCTCTATCAGATGGTCCTTAGAGGTGACGCCCCAAAACCCTAATGGTTGGTGTTACGCATCACTGCGTGCGACCAAGCATCCCTGTGCTCCCCTACATACAAATTTGTATCTTTGTGCCCCTTGGCACACACCTACACCCAATCGCACCCCTCTGTGCACTAAAGGGCACCACCACTAGCTACCACACCATCATGTACTAGTCGGTAGCCCTCCTGTGATGATGTAATTGTCACTCCATGTGGAACCTCAAGGTGGTGTGAATCGCTCCTCCTACTCCATAGTGCACGTCCACATGACTCGACACTCCACCATACACCTATGCTCCTCTCTAAAACATTGAACTTTTTGGTATGACTCTGTGCGCCTACTGTGAAATTTCTGATTTACTTCTCCTACTTACATTAAGTTATTAATGTGAAATATTCAGCATTAACATCGAAGTAAATACATCAACAGCCTACACATACAAATTTAAACTGAATACATGCACAATGACAAAGTGACACACAAGATTTTCTGGACAATTGTCCCCGAAAAAAACCCAATGCGGGAAAACCGGTCTTCTGGTTGCTTGAGTGTTTTTATTATTATGCAGAATCTAAGTACAACAAATATGGGCACCACACTAGTTAACTCGACAGAGAAATATGAAGACTGCAGTTATAACTCTGTTCTGAAGACAAAAAACTAACCGATTCACACCCTCAAACGGGATTTAGAAAACTCGGCCTTTTCCGGCCTGCAGAAACCCCAACGCTACTCTGAAGCCCTCTGCGTCATCCCTTGCACTACTCAGGAAGGGCCTGCGTCACCCCAGACTGGGTTACGCTGCACTGGCTGGCCAGCGTCAGTCGTCCTGGGACTGCGTCAGCCACCTAAGCCACTGTGTCAGCCCTCCTGACCTCCGCTAACCTTGCTAGGATATGGCTGCTCTGCGTAGCTGCTACGTAGTTGTTGCTTCTTCTACGTTGCTCGGTCTGTTGTTTCTCTGCCTCTGTTGCACTCTTGGTCCAGGATTACACCATCCCACTCGCCAATAATGCCCCTCAGTGCAGCTAAAACACTTCTAAAATTCTTAGCAAACCACGCCCTAGAATTCCAGCTTAGTCTCAGTGCTCTGCCACTGTGTGTGTTCTCCAACTAACCCCAAGCCTTTCCTTTATACTTTTCTTGTTGGCAAACCAACGACCGTGATCTAATCTCTTATCGACGACTGAGATTAAAAGAAAGCTTGATCCGTGTGACTTAAATCATTTTCAACATATGTTTAATTTAATTAACTTTAATCTTTTAATTAAAAAGATTAATTAATTAAATAACTCTTAAACAGGATGGAATTTCTTAAATCACTTTCTAGCTCTTGGAGATCTCATGTACTCTAGTCCCTCCACAAGGTTTGGAAGCTAGAGCACATCCGATGCTACCCCAACACTCAGAAATCTCAACACTCCCTCTTAGCGAGGAATGTGCTCTAGTAACAATACTTCACCCTAAAGCTCTGCACTGATCTCTGGTGTGGGTCTCTACGCTAATGCTTGGCCTGCTACCCTTCATCACTGCTTTGTTGCTGCTCTCCTGTACTGCTGCCCATGACACTGCCATCGCCACTACTACCTCTGTGCTGCAGCTCCCTCTCAATTTGTTGCATCGTGTTGCCAACTGTTGCACTATAGCTCAGTTGCTGAGAGTAAGCAACTGAAATACTCTTGCCCAATCTTTGACAGACAAGTCAGTTGGGTTGCATCTTCGTCACTAAAGCTCCATAGGCTCTTGCTCTGTGCTGACATCTAGAGACTGCTGCAGCTCTGCACTGCTTAGGCAGACCTCCTTTGCAGTGCATCTGCGCTGAAGTCCACTACGCTTCGTTGTCCTCCTGAAGCCTCTGTGCTACAGTCTATTGCAACTCTGCACTGCGTAAGCAAGCCTGCTCTGCGCCGTTAAAGTCACATCAGCCCCTTTGCACTGTTGTTGTTGCATCTCCACTGCATTGCTCCCTCTCAGTATCCAGCTCTGCCTCTGCTCCATCTGTGATTCTCTGCACCCACTGCTCCACTTGTCCCGCTACTGTCTTAAGGCTCCCATAGCACGAATCTGACCCAAGAGTTTGGCTACTCAAGGATCCCCCCACCACTCTGTAGCTGCTCTACAGATCAATATCGCCCCACTTTTGTGGTTCATGAGCACTCATGACTACGTCATCCTCGTAGCCATCGTCTGCTATAGCAGCCTTGAAGGTAGAAGCTTCCTTGTCCTTCTTCTTCTGAGGACAATTGCTAGCGAAATGTCCTAGTTTGCCATACTGGAAACACTTGATCTTTGACATATCCCACTTCTTTTTCCCTTGTTGCCTCTTTTATGCCAAGGCTGCATCTTCCTCTTCTTCCTTCTTTACCTTGCTCGATCCGATGTTGTACTGTCTCTTGGTGATCCGACGAATTTCTTCTTGTCGGAAGATAACCCACATATTTTCCCAGTTGGGAAGGTCCACTCTACCCAAGAGACTTTGGACAAAAGTTTCCCAGTCTTTTGTGACCACATTGAAAGCACTCCTCACCATGACATCGTCCTCCACCTTCACCCCCATGCCAGTCAGTTGATCCTGGATCGAATGTAGTCGGGATAAAAAAGGATCGATCTCCTTTCCCTTGGCCATCATGAATAACCTCAACTGATTTTCCAGAAGCATCTTCCTCTGGACGGATCTTCCTTCATACAGTGTGGTAAGAGCTACCCACATCTCATGAGCCGATGCATATTGGCTATGTGTGGTACCACATGATCTTTTACCCCGTCCAGGATGAAGCGCTTGGCATGTGTCGCTGCTTCATTATACTTCCCTCGGAGAAGAGTATCGATGGGCGTAGCCAAGACTTTCTCCACATGCTCCCTCAAGCCGTATGCCTCCATGACTACCAGGATTCCTGGCCTTCCAAATTGCAAAGTTGGACAGACCGTCCAACCTACCCTGATCACGTAGTCCATGTGGCGCCATATGCTCAGAAAATTTGTCGGAAGAGATCTTCCTCTCTATACTAGAGACTTAGATCTAGGGCCCTTGGCGAAAAAGGTACCCTCTTCTCCCTCTAACAACTGACTCCCTCTCCTGGAAGTCTATCAATCACAACGAATCAGCGCTCTTCGATCCTCTGATCGATCTGCAGATTTCTTTGGCTGGAAATATTCTGAGAAGTTGTTCTCCACCCGCTCTTTGTCAACTAGGCTTAGGCAAAATTCTCCACCGACAAAACTTTTACCCCACCAGCAACTGCTGAAGGTCTGCAGCTTAGCTTCTGGCACTCTGAACAAAAATCAGCTCCAGGATTGCGTCACCTGATCTAGCCTCTGTGTGAGCAAACAGTCTCAACGCAGCTTCTGTGCTGCCTCTCTGCAATAAGTGTGTGGGCCTGCGTGAGTCTACGTGGAGACTGTGTCACCCTTGCCTTTGCTCGACTTTGCTTCCTACTATTGTTGAGTTGCCTTCTCTGGTCCAGTTTATTTGCTACTACTGCAGTTTTCTCTGCTGCTTTCTGCATCACAGATCCTTCAACCTTCTTCCTGGAGATTCAGCTAGATCTACAATCTCTCTAATACCATGTGAAAATTTCTAAATATGCTCAAACAAAAACCCTACTGTTAAATTTCTGTTTTACTTCTCCTACTTACATTAAGTTATTAATGTGAAATATTTAGCATTAACATTGAAGAAAATACATCAACAGCCTACACATACAGATCTAAACTGAATACATGCAAAATGACAAAGTGACATATAAGATTTTCTGGACAACTGTCCTCGAAAATACTCAACACCGAAAAACCACTCTTCTGGTTGCTGGAGGGTTTTTATTATTATGCAAAATCTAAGTACAACAAATATGGGCACCACACTGGTTAACTCGACAGAGAAATAAAGACTACATCCATACCTTTGTTCTGAAGACAAAAAATTGATTGATTCACAGCCTCAAACAAGATTTACAGAACTCAGCCTTTTCCGATCTGGAGAAACCCCAGGGCTGCACTAAAGCCATCTGCGTCAACCCCTGCGCTGCCCTGGCTAGCCAACGTCAATCCTCCTGGGACTGCATCAGCCTCCTAAGGCATTGCATTAGCCCTCCTGGCCTCTTGCTGCCTCTACGCTGCCCCTGCTGGGATATGGCTGCTCTGTGTAGCTGCTGCTTCCTTCGCATTGCTTGGTCTGCTACTTCTCTGCCTCTGTTGCACTCTTGGCCCGGGATTACATCATCCCACTCGTCAATACTACCCCTCGTTGCAGCTGAAACACTTCTGAAATTCTTAGCAAACCACGCCCTAGAATTCCAACTTAGTCTCAGTGCTCTTCCACTGTGTGTGTTCTCCAACTGACCCCAATCCTTTGCTTTATACTCTTTTCGTTGGCAAACCAACGGTTGTGATCTAATCTCTTATCGACGGCTAAGATTACAGGAAAGTTTGATCCGTGTGACTTAAGTCATTTTCATCACATGCTTAATTTAATTAACTTTAATCTTTTAATTTTCCTAAGTTAGACTTAGGGTCCTTAATTAAAAAGATTAATTAATTAAATAACTATTAAACAAGATGGAATTTCTTAAATCTCTTTCTGGGTCTTGGAGATCTCATGTACTCTAGTCCCTCCACAAATTTTGGGAGCTAGAGCACATCCGATGCTACCCCAACACTCAAATTTCTCGACAGCTTTGACCCCAACTAGTGCAGAAATTTCAATCTCTTGAGGCTGCATTAGAGGGCACAAAGATCGAGGAAAAAAGAGACCGTTGTCCGAAGCCCTAATCTATGGCGTTGACCAGCGTTGACTTTTTCTATTGACCAATGTTGACTTTTTGGAGCTGCCTTTGGGGGATGTGTGTGACACTTGGAGGATTGGCTGATCTGATGTTGAAAAAGACTTTGCTATCTGGTGCATCATATTGACTATTGTAACACAAATTCCTCTCTATCTTTGCTTAAATTTTGATCTATATTATTGGCTTGTCTTCTGTTGATCTATTATTATGTTCTATCAGAATTTTACTTTCATGTTTATGTGATTGCTTAACTGAATCGGGCCTATAAGAAAGATTGAAGTAAAACTGCAATAAGCATAGAACATACCATGTCTGTATAAATTTAACACTACTAGATTCTGGCCTTGGGGATACCTGGAGATTCCATCGTCGGAATTGCCTCAAATTTGGAGGAAAGTGAGGGGACCCACCAGTGCAGTAGACCCTAGGAGATCGAAGTTTTCTAGTGGGTAAATTCTCGGGAAATTGATTCCCTAGGTGACCTATTAGGGCTAGACCTAGGAAAAAGGGGAAAAAGGTTTAAAAGAAGGGGAAAATGACCACCCTTTGGAGGGACAAGTGCTTGATTCCCTTGGGGATATGGAGTCAAGGATGATAATGATTAAGAATTTGGTTTCTTGATCAAGGAGGCTTGGAAAATCAACTTCGTCCAATGTTAAGGGAAAGAGAAGAAAAGTGACCTTCAAGCATTTATACATCATACAAATGGTGCAATATTATTGATACAAAACAACCTCTAGGACATTTCATTTATATGACAATGGCCCATACATTAAACGAGCAAAATAGATACTTAATTCCACATTCCAATCATACAACTGCAAGTAATTAGCCCTAATTATAGCGAAGTTCAACAATATGCAGCAACAAAAATATATCATCAAAATTCACTTACAGTGTTAGAGAGTATATCCAACCAACACCACATTTGCAAAAAACGAAGCTCCGAGATAAAAATGGCTCAAATCCATACATCAAAATTCATACATTATCCAAAATAATCCTCCAAGAAGAAATGTGAAGTTCTCTGAAGATAGAGAGATCCCAAGTGAAGGGATGATACAAATGAATTCAACTAACATCAATTTTTACCAATGAAACAGGAATCAACGACTTTCCTGATTAGTTGCGACTAGTAATCTGCTCGGCGACCAAACAATCCGAGTTGCCTCTGCGCGAGTCAAACTCGAGTTGACCGAGTTTGACTCGTGGTCAACGCGATTTTGACTCGCGTAGAGGCAATTAATCCGACTTTCCTGATTACTCGGTCAACCTGTCTTTTTAGGTTTTGCGCGCAAAGTGTTTTTTCACGCCCACGTGTTGTTTTATTCGCCCGTTGTTTTAACTTTGCCACCGTCGATGGAGCTGGAGCTTTGTCGAAGTCGTCGCATTGCTGGCGCTGGAGTCATCGCATTGCTGGAGCTAGAGCTCAAGTTGTTTTAACTTTTCCGCCGTCGCATTACTGGAGCTGGAGTTGTGCCAAAGCCGTCACATTGTTGGAGTCGTCACTTTGCCGCCATTGGAGCTGTGCCGGAGCTTAAGATTAATCGTCATCGATCGTCGCTAGAGCCGGAGCTCGGGATTAATCGTTGTCCCCGTCACTGGAGCTGGAGATGTGCCGTTGTCACTAGAGCTGATCGTTGTGCCAGTGGGGAGTTCAACATCTGAATATCATTGCCGCCATCGCCGAAGACACATTGCATCATTGCAGGAGTGCCGCCATCGCTGAAGCCTCATTGCATCATTGTCGTCATTGCCGTTGTCGAGAGTTCAACAGTAAGTTGCCATTTGTGTCAAATTTCAATAATAAATATATATTTTTAATTTTTTTAATAAACTAGTAATAACTAAATCTAATAGACTAATATGATACCTCTCTCAAATGTCAATAATATATTAAATACTGTATAAAATTTAAATTTAAATTCTGAATAGTAAATACTGTATAAAATTATAAATTATAAAATTTAAATTGTAATACTGTATAAAATAATAAATTATAGTTACAAACAATAAAGTTAAATTATTTCAATAAACATAAATTTTAAAATTTAAAGTTATGTTGATTATTCTAAAATGATCATTTAAAAAATTAAAATTAAACTTTTAATTTATATCAGAGATTCAGATTCCAGAAAAATATATATCTCCTTTTTTAATTTTTATTTTTTTTGCCATTTTATTTTGCAAGAACCACAACAATGCCGAGGGAGAAGGATTTTGCTTGGGCTTATTGTGACAAGATTCAAGGAAACCCCAAGCTCCTTTGTAAATTTTGCAAAGCGGAATGTAGTGGAGGCATTTATAGATTCGAGTACCACCTTGCAGAGATACCCAAGCATGATATAGGTCTCTGCAACAAGGTTGACAATAATGTCAAACACCAAGCAACCTTGGCCCTTGACATGTTGAGGCAACATAATGCTAAGAGAGCAAAGCAAAAACAAGAAATAGGAACTCTTGGAGCTGACGTTTCTTCTTCCAATACCCCCTCTTCATCTCCTTATATTGATTCCTCAATGCCATTCCCAGGTTTCTCACACATGCCTCCAAGTCCAAGTCAAACTCAAGGCTAGATGAATCCCACTGTATTCAACAAAGGAGGTGGAAACATAAACACTTTTTTTGCTCCCCGCACAAAACCTGGTTCCCAACCTACCTTGGATGCCACTGGTTGGAAAAAAAATATCCATAGTTAGGCAAGGAAGGCCATTGCTAACTTTTGGTTCTATTATGACATACCTTTCCACTGTGCCAGAAGTCCTAATTGGCAAGCTATGATTGATGCAGTCGCTGTTGCAGGTCCATGATTCAAAGCCCCTACATCAGAAAGCCTTAAGATAGATTTGTTGTTAGAGAGTGTTGAAGATGTCATGTTTGTGCTAGCTGAGTTTCATTCATTATGGGTAGAAACGGGGCGCACCATCATGAGTGATGGATGGACTGAATAGAGGAATAGAACTTTAATAAATTTCCTTGTATCTTGTCCAGCAGGCACAATATTTCTCAAATCAGTGGATGCCTCAGAAAAGGTTAAGACTGCCCAACTTATTTGTGAAATGATGGAGGAAGTCGTTCAAGAAGTGGGAGAAGAACATGTTGTACAAATTGTCACCGAAAATGCAGCTAATTATATGGTTGCCGGTAGACTTTTTGAGATTAGGCACCCCACTATTTTTTGGACCTCTTGTGCTGCCCATTACATAGATTTAATGCTTGAAGACATTGGTAAGCTTCATTGGATACATGAGGTCATGGAGAAGGCAAAATCAATAACCAAATACCTGTACAACCACACTAATGTCCTAAACACCATGAGAAAATTCACTGAAAGTAAAGAAATTGTTCGACCTGCAATGACTGGATTTGCAACAAATTTCATATCTTTGCAATCTGTGGTTGAGCAAAAGATAAATCTAAAGAGGATGTTCTTGGGACCTGAGTGGATGGCATCTAAACACTCCAAGGCCCTTGAAGGCATTGAAATTGTTGCACTTGTGTTTAATGATAGTTTTTGGAAAGATGCTGAAGAGATTATTGCTGTGACAGAGTCCCTTGCCAAAGTTCTCAGGTACTTCAAGTCTTTTAACTTTTTCATTTTTTAAATTTCATTTCAAGCTTCTTTTTATTTTCAAAGTTTCATATTTCATTAAATTTGAAAGCTTGAACTTTCACGATGGTTGATGGTGACAAACCTGCTATGGGTTACATTTATGAGGCGATGGATCTCACAAAGGAGGCCATCAAAAGAAGATATGGCAATGAGGAGGCAAAGTATTTGCCTCTTTGGGATATTATTGATGCACGTTGGGATAGGCAATTGCATTCCCCCTTACATGCTGCTAGGTACTTCTTAAACCCACAGTATTTTTATGATAAGAGGAAATTTAATGAAGACAGGGAGGTTGGCAGAGCACTTATGACATGCATTGAAAGGTACTCCCCTGATCCACAATTTCAAAGCCGTGTCTTTTCCCAACAACAAGATTATAGAACACCAGCCAAATTATTTGCCTATACCAGTGCTATACGAGAAAGGACTAAGATGTTGCCAGGTACCCTGAAGGCTTCATCAATTCATTAAATTTGTTTAAAATTTATTTTGAATGTTAAATGTTTTATTAAATTTTGTTTTCTTTTTAAGTTTTTACTATTTAGTACTTACTACTCACAAACACTTGGCATTTGCTAGGTCTTTGGTGGAAAAATTTTGGTAGTGATACGCCAGAGTTGAAAAGATTCATCATTCGAATCTTAAACCAATCATGCAATGCTTCAGGTTGTGAGCGCAACTAGAGCATGTTTGAGAAAATACATTCTAAGAAGCGCAATCAATTGACACAAAAGCACTTGAATGACCTTGTATTTGTCCATTACAATCTACGACTTCGCAACAAGAAAATACTAGGTGAGAGCCAGAATTTGAAATTTTCATAATTTGTTTTGCACTTTAAAATTTAAACTTTAAAGTTCAAACTTTAATTTACATTTCAATGTCTCATGATAATGACACGCTTGGATCATTCACCAATCGACCTTTAGGAGATAGATCTTCAAACTACAAATGCATCAGATTGGGTCCAATTAGAGGAGGAGCCTCCTCTTTTAACTCTACATGACTTGGAGAACTTAGAGAGTCAAGCAAGCAAAGGAGTGGGAGGAATCGCTTCTAGTTCTCACTGTTAGGGTCTTAGACTCTCAGTTATTGATTTTTTACTAATTTGCTTGGTAGTATTTTGTAAACTTTTAGAAGCATATGCTTCTGGTTCTATGTAGTCACTGGTTAACACTCAGTAATTCGGATCATGTTTGGACTCATAACATTTATGAGATACTTATTCATTCATGATATTTTGGACATCTATTGATATTATGCATTGTTTGGACATGGCTTTATTGAATATCAATGAAAAATATTTGTTTTAATTCAATATGTGTATATCTTTATTTATTGAATTTGCCAATTTTTTCCCGATCCGATTCAAACTCTTCGCTCTTTTGCCTCGCCGATTTATTGCCGATTTTGAGTCTAGTAACATTGATTTATACCCATTTTAGGAGTTTGAATTAGTCTATGAGCCTACATTAGCCCCTACTACTAAAATAATGTGCAGATAAGACCCCACCAAACTAGCTCATAAATGGAAAAATATTAAATAAGCCTCTCAAGAGGTCAAATAATAATATGTACATATTGTGGGGCCCTCCAAAGGCCTTATAATATCCAAAAGTGCCATAATGATGAATAAAATCCTCAAAATATGATGGACAAGGGGGGGTCCCTTGTTCTCAAAGTAATAGACTTGTGGTGCTCCCAATGGATGTGGAGGAACATAAATGATTCCGTGGGTCTCCATATGAGTCGAAGATGCCTTTAGATCCTCTGCAAGGGTTCGAGTGATGGAATGAATGATGTCACGACATTGTACAAGTCCTAGGATACCTGCTAAGAGTGTGGGGCTCCTATGGGGCATGTTGGGCATAATGTACCAAGCACATCATCATCATCCCAACAGTAGATCGTTGATAATCTCTTAACGTCAGGGGGGATCCGTGGAGTGTTGTCTGTTGCTATGGAGGCCCATGGATCTTTATGCACAACCTATATGCGCTAATGTAGCCCTCTGGGGCTTAGGACCCCATATAGGGAGACCAAATCCAAATGGAAACCACCTGCAATCCTACATAAGATCCAATGCGTCCCCTAGGCTTCTAGTACAACCAATATTTAGAGTAATCATGTAAAAGAGTTTACAAACCATGAATAATAAAGAGGGCACTTCACAATGGCATGTGCTACTGTCTCCAAGCTCCAAAGGGGGTTAACCAAGTACCTTATTTAGGTGGTTTAAGCCCTTAAAGGGGATAGTATGTCCAAGGTACATCCTGCTAATAGGGATGCCAAGTGATAAATAAGTGAAATAGAGTAGGGAATGAGAGGGGCAATCATGGGCAATGTTGGTGCTAGAATCAGCAATTGGACTGCAGCAAGTGCCTGACCAGACACATCCAAAACTCTAAGACAATTTAATGATTTGTTTTATGAGATTGGTAGGTGGTATAAACTCTGATTCATGAGATTTCAGTCAAATCCACAGTTCTACTAATGAGGGTACTGTAACTTGATGTGGTAGCAGGGTGCAAATTTGTATCCTATGAGGAGAGGAAACTATAAGATGAGAGAAGAAACAGTAGGTCTGTAAAACAGAAATCTACTGCATTTGTAGAAATTCACAAAAGTAGTAGTTTGACAATATTCCATTGAGAGAAAGTTATTTCTAGTCTGACAAGATTCTCACTGAAATATCATGAAGGATAACTATCATCAGTGATGCTCTACCATTGTTACAACATATATTTTACCAGGAATGCTCACTGTATGAGACTAATAAAAATTGATAAAACACATAACATCTTTAAGAGGCTAATAAAAACACATAATAGTATGATGGTTTGCAAACTGGAACTGAAAGAAAGGAGATATGGAAACACAAGTAAAGTAGACAATACACACAGCAAATTGGTAATAAGTCCTCGGTAGTATCATTCCTTTTCATTCACAAAAAAGATTACAAATCATATGAGTCAAAATTCTAAAACCACCAACCAACCCTTTTTACATAGCAGTTTATCACATATATACAAAAATAATAAACTATCATTTCAACAAAAGGAGTAAACCTGTTCCCAAAAGTTATTACAATCTCGTGCAAGAGATGAAGCTTATCCTAAAACTTTAATACAAAGTGCTATGACATAATGAAAATAATAGCATCAAGGCTAACAATCTGAAGTGGTTTGTATGATGTGGCAGTTTATAGGAAGACTCCTCTTCTGTTCTGGTGCAACCAACTCCACAAAAAGTGTAAACAGAAGTGAAAATGGCATGTGGTTGTTCCTTGAATGTTGCCTGGTGCCTGGTAGAAACGTGCTAGTGCTGAAAGTAGTGGTAGAAAATTGTTTCAGAGAAACTCTGCCGTTGTTCTATTGTTCCTTTCCTTTTTTTTTGGTTGAAAACCTTTGTAATGGCGGAAAACTCGAAACTTTTTGGATAGAATGGCAAAGGTTCATTTTATGAGAAATTACAAAGAAACCCTTTGAAAAAGGTTTAAGTGATAGGGGAGACATGGAGCGGAATGAATGATAAGCGGGGGGAGAAAACCTTTTAGACATATTTCGCAATCGCAAATTGGGATCGGAGCGTTTAAACTTAAGACACTAACGGGAAAAAATACGATTTTGCAAAGGGGTGATGATGTGGCAAAGAAGTGGGACCGATCGCAGATCGCACATCGTAAGTTTTATTATGAAATGCAGGAGTTAAATGTTAAAATTGGCGAAGTGGGATGTGCGATGAGAGCGGAGGTGACGTGGCAAAGAAATGAGGGTGCAACATCACAGCTTGCAGGTTTTACGAAAAAGGGAGCAAAAGGTAAGGGTTAAGCCTCACGAAGTGCGATATGTGATGGGGAAAAAAGGGCAACGTGGCGGTGAAGGTGGGGCCGCCCGCAGATCGCATGTCGCAAGGTTTAGTTGGGAGCAACGGGGGTTAAATGTTATGTTCTGCGAAGTGTGAAGTGCGGGGAGGTAAATGTTAAAAGTTGCAATGAGCGATATGCGATGGGCGGGAGTGACGTGGCAAATGGGAGTGGGACCGCCCGCATATCGCAAATCGCAAGATTTATGTGTGAGCGGCGGAGGGTAAATGGTAAGATTTGTGAAGTATGATATGCGATGGAACCTATGGCTGACACATGGCTCTTCTCCAGAATCTCCAATCCATTAACTCTCATGCATCTTTATTTGCGATATCCATTCTTGACCGCTTATCTCTAACTTAGATCTCATGATCTAATCTTGTCCGTCCATCTGAATTGTGTTCCTGTGCTATGATTTATGTCGTCCATCTCTCTGCTTCAATTCTGTGCTTTGATACTGATCGTCTATTTTACCCTTTACGCCTCCTCCAAAACACTTAAGTTGTTTTAAGGAAAATACACCATTTCTCTGCTTTCTCTTATTTGAAAGTAAAGGGTGCGGACTCCAACTATCACCACGTAATGTCCCATATTGAAACCTGAAACCACTTGCGGGGGCACTTAATCGGTTTTTGGAATTTGAAGAGAGTGTTCCCGCAGTTAATGTCAACCATCGATTTGCAGGTGAGCGGATTTAACGAGACTACTTGCAGGGGCACTCCTTGGTATAAATCTCGTGCAATTTGTGCTCCCAGGTTGCCATTGGATCTGGGCACAATGAATACGATCCTTCACTGTACTCGAACTTGGAAGAATGATAATCTTGTTTAATTTTAACTTCAAGACATCTTAGCATTAAATGGTATTTTGTAGCGCTAGTCTCTCCTGAGCTTGCGAATAAGCCCGACTTGACCCTGACCTATGTGCAATCATCTGAACGTGTCCATTGGTCTGGCTCTTGAACTGTTCTTTTGACTGCGGGGCGTCCTTCTGGCCCATGCTTGAATAGCTTGGCCTTCCCCTTAAACATTCACACCTCTGCCCTATGATTTCCTTATAGGGACCACTTCTCCATGTTATGTGCGGTCACAAGCCAACAACGCCTATTCACTTAAAAGTACCTTGATTTTGGGACTCTTTTTCACCTTTGTTGGAAATGACTCAAACTTGGACATGGATTGGGATATTAAAAAATTTGAAAACAGTGACACAATGGCGATTACACCATTAACATTTTTAGTGCTAGCAGTGGCTCCTATTGGGGATGAAGTCCTCCCTGTGAGGCTTCAAGGACTATAGACTCAATGCCTCAAAAACTCTTGAAACTCAGAAGACTTCTTGAAAATAAAGACTAGGATTGACTATTGACATACTGGACTCAAGACTGACCATATATACAGACATAAGTACCATTGGGCATGGAGTTTATTGACACACCACACCGGGTATTTACAATGGAATGACTCAACAGACTTACTAAACAAAAAAAAAAATTAGAAAATGACCATTGACTAGGCCTCCGGTCAACTGATCATCATCCAGATGTTTGAGCAGAAAACTATTGTTCTCCAGAACTTCAGCAATTCTAAATGGCCCAAACCACAAATTGTCAAACTTACCATGCTTTCCATGGTCTTCTCTCCTAACATCCCAACGCGACACCAAATCATTCTCCTGAAACAACTGTCGATTTGCTCTTTTGTCAAAAAAAGATTTGACTTGAGCCTGATACTTATGTACTTTTTCCAGCAATGATTCTCTGATTTGGTGTGCCTCTATCAACTGTAGCATTCTCCTTTGGACTGGGTTTTCATCATCAACTTCATCTTGCAGGAACTTCATCACAAGAAGAGCTAATTGCAAAGGCATTACAACATCAGTACCATAAACAAGTTGAAATGGAGACATTCCAATGGTTTTTTACCACTTACTCTATCCTCCCACAGAGCATGTATCAACTGAGTGTCCCAATACCTCTTCGTTTCAAGCAGCATTTTCTTAATAATCCTTGCCAAACTTTTATTGGATGACTCGGCCAATCCATTACCTTGAGGGTAAAAAGGCGTGGAATGAGTCAATTCAATCCCATATTGCTGACAAAAGTTGTACATCTTAGCAGACTTAAAGGCCATTGCATTATCAGTTACTAATTTTTGTGGACAACCAAATCCTGACATAATATATTCCAACTGAAATTTGATAATTACCGTATCAGTAGCATTTCTGGTTGGTATGGCTTCAATCCATTTAGTGAAATAGTTTGTCGCTGTGAGAATCCATCTATGTTGATGAAGGTGGATGAATTTCATCGATGAAGTTTAGCCCCCACTGCTGGAAAGGAACATCTGTTGAAATAGGAATGAAAGGTAATGGTAGCAATTTCTGTTTACCAGCAAATTTCTGACATTCGACACAGCTCCTGCCTTTGGCAAAAACATTAGAGAAAAGAGTTGGCCAATAATAGCCAGCTCTTAAGATTTTGTTTGCAGAGGCTCTCTAATACAAATGCCCTTCACACACTCCTACATGTATCTCTGTCATAATCTCTTGGGATTCTGCTTCATCTACACATCTTAATAAGACTCTAACAGGATCCTTCCAGTAAAGATGGTCTTCCAAAATGCAATACTTCATAGCTCTCAATTTAAAAGCTCTTCTTTTAGACTTCTCCATTTCAAGTGGACAGTTGAAATTTAAAAAAAAGTAAACTATATCCTTGTACCAATTTGAATTAAATATTTCAGGATAATTAGCAATACCCTCTCCATCTTCTCCTTCAGCTGCCTCTACATTTAGATTTAAATCTTTGCAATTAGATTCAGCCATCAAGCATGCCAAACCCTGACCTTTTATCAATTTAGTTGGTTTGATTTCGACATCAAATTCCATAATTTTGGTCAGCCATCGTCCCCTTCTGCCATCTATATCTAGCTGCATCAGCACATCTTTAACAGTGATTTTGGGCACAAAAGCAATTATTTTTTAATGCAGCACATAAACTCGAAAAGACTTCAAAGCCTTAACTAGTGCATATGCTTGTTTTTCAGCATCCCTTAAAGCACGACTGAAAAATGAAATAGGCTGCTCCAAACCTTCCTTGTTCTTCTGTAGTAAGACAGCTGCAATTGTTTCTTCTGAAGCATATGAAAAAATCATAAAATCCTTTTCAAAATCAGGACTAATCAAAACTGGAGCTTCAGTCAAGGCAGACTTAATTGCTGAAAAAGAATTCTTTGCTTCATCTCGCCACTTAAATTCTGCAACTTTTTTCAGCAAGACATGTATGTGTTTGATCAGTTCTACAAAGTTAGGAACAAAATGCCTCAGAAAATTGATTTTCCCTAAAAATGACTACAATTCTTTTTTATTTCTTGGCAAACCAATCTTCTGAATAGCCTCTACTCTTCCCAGATCAATACAGATGCCACTTTCTGTTACAATATGTCCCAATAACTTACCTTCTTGGACAACAAAAGATGACTTTTTTGGGTTTAAGGACAAACCAAACTTTCTCATTTGTCAAAAACTTGTTTCAAATGTTTCAAGTGGTCTTCATCAGATTTTGAATAGACTGTGATGTCATCCAAATATATAGCCACAAACCTGTCATTTTCTCCCGCAAAGGCAATATCCATTGCCTGCTGAAAGGTTGCTCCTGCATTCATCAAACCAAATGGCATTTTGTTGTACATGAATGTGCCCCAGGGTGTGGTAAATGTTGTATGTTCTCTGTCTTGCCTATCAACTGAAATCTATTTATAGCTT